>JAPTJF010000733.1:0-17432 GCA_029339195.1 Micractinium sp. NFX-FRZ
TTTTTCAGCCTGTAACGCTAGTATCGGTTATAACGCATAACGTTAGTTACTAACGCATAACGCACCCCCCAACCCTACTCCCTGGGGTTGTGTGCCTGCCTGTGGCATCTGCTGCTGCCTGGTGCGTGTGGGTGCAGCCTGCCTCAGAGTTCTGGGGTTTGGCGGCTTTAGGCGGCTCCGCTAAATGTTTGGGCCTGGCGGTTCGACCATTCAAGCGGGGGTCGTCAAACAGGGTTTGGCACCAGCAACGAGTGCAGATGAAGATGCCAAGTTCAGTTTGTGTATTCTGTGGGTAGTGTTGCATCTGCTTTTGCACACACAGGCTTCAAAGGGTCACTTGCTTGGGGCCCATGCTGTGGCATGCCCAGTTGGTTTTCAACTGGCGGGCTTCGCTGGCGGGCACTTGGAAGCCTCAAACTTCTCTAGGTATGCGCAGCATCAAAGAGCTGCTGGCCTGTTGATCTGGCAGATCTGGGGCCCTCCTCGCACCCTTGGGGGTGCAGCAGCCAAATGCACGCTGCTTGGGTGAGTTTAGACGTGCCGGCAAGATAAAGAAAAACACACCCCTTCAACATGTTGAGACGCGCTTAGCGCTCTCATCCGACTCTCGGGCCCGCACAGCTGCACCTGGTGCAGGGCTGGCTTTCTTGCCTCCCACCACCTGTTTCCATGCGCCTCTCTCCTGGCCAGGAAAGGCAGGCGGGAGGATTGCCGCCAGAAACCCAAAAGGTGTAGGCGGCGCCGCCTCCGAAGGTGAGGCGGGGCACTGAGCTGCCACGCAGCGCCCACCTGGCAGCCCTGTATGTACGGCAGGGGTCTGGCACACCCAAGCCTTAGTGCCAGCTGATGGGCTTTAAAGCTGCCATCCGGGCAGCAACGCCCACTCGCAGCCTCCCCAGCGATCCGCCCCTGCCCACCGTCCCTCCACACCCCGCCCTGCCCCCGACCCTTCACCCCCGCCGCCTGCCTCACTTGCCCCCCTCCCCCCACCCACCACCACCACAACAACTCTTGCAGGGAGGACACACTGACGCAGCTGTTCCTGTCGTCGGTGCGGCGTGGCAAGGAGTTGGAGGCCTGCCTGGCAGCCAAGGCGCTGGGGCTGCACGTCACCACGCTGGGGGCCTCCTCCGCCAGCGAGGCAATCTACCAGGAGGTGAGGTGGGCGGCTGCAGTGGGGGAGGGGAGTGGAGGGGAGGGGAGGATGGGGTGGGCGGGTGTCGGGGGTATGTTGGAGGGGGGAAGGAATGAGGGATTGTGAGGGTGTGTGAGGTGACCAGTCGTAAGGCGAACGCAACTGTTTGTTTTACGGGAGATGCAGCAAATGGGGGCCTTCCAGCAACAGGTTGGGCGGTGTGCTGCGCTGATGGGCAGCCAGGGAGGCTGGCGCTGTGTGGGCAGCATGCACTTGGTAAGCAGGCACCCCCAGGGGTGCACAGACGCCACGTGGGAGGTTGGGTGCTGGCCTCCTCACGGTTGTCTGCCGACTGCTTGCTGCTGCCAAACAAGCCCTTTTTCACGACCATCTGCCCACCTGCCAACATGCCCACCCACCGCCCTTGCCTGTGCCGCAGGCTGAGCGGGTGCTGGAGCCGTTGGTGCTGACGGGCAAGAGCAGCGCAATGCGCGCCGCGGCTGCAGAGGCGCTCTCCGTGCTGTGCTTTGTTGGGTCGGAGGGCGCGGCGGAGACGCTGCACACGATGGCAACGCTGTGGCGCGTGGTGCTGGGAGGTGAGGGGGGGCCCAGATTGGGCGCTGTACAGCAGGGGCTGCCGAAATGTGGACAGGATGAGGCGCCTTGCTGCGCTGTGCCGCACCTGCACTGCACTAATCAAGGCTGGCTGGCTGGCTGGCTGGCTAGCTGAGACTCTGCTTTTAACTCAGGCTAGCGATGCCTGCACAGTGCTGCACCTGCTGACGCGCCGCCGCCCCGCTCAGTTGCTCAACCCCTGTCCTCCCCTGCCCCGCCCCCACCGCACTGCCTGCTCAGGCTGGAAGAAGGCCGCGGTGGCGCCTGCGGTGCTGGCCGCGCTGCGCAGCTGGGCCTTCCTCCTCTCCACCGTGCCCGCCAGCCGCCTGGACGCGCACTTTGTGGAGACCCACCTGGGCCTGCTGGCGCAGCTGCTCAACGGCAGCGATGTGGATGTGCGGGGGGCGGCGGGCGAGGCGATTGCGCTGCTCTGGGAGATGGCCGACCTCAACTCCCTCCCGGAGTCGCCGCGCGTTGGCGGGCCGCAGCGCAACGGCGGCGCGCGGCACAACACCCTGGCGGCGCTGGCGGTGGGGTCGCCGCCCAAGCGGGCGGCGGCAGGGTTGGCGGCGGCAGAGGCGGCAGAGGAGGCGGCTCAGGCGAACGGCAGCGGTGCCGATGCCAACGGCAGCAGCCAGGCAGTGGCCGTGGCAGCAGAGGCAGCGGCAGCAGGTCCGGTGGCAGCGCCCGTGGCGGAAGCGCCAGCCGCGGCAGGCGCCGCGGCGCAGCAGCCGCCGCCGGCGCAGGCTACCGACGCAGGCGCGGCGGGGGCGCTGCCGTCGCCGACGTCTGGGCGGCCGCCACTGCCTCCGCGGGTGCAGGCGCCGCGGCGGCAGCAGCGGGCCGCTGCTGCTGACGAGGCGGAGCATGGTGGGCAGGAGGAGTATGAGGAGGACGATGAGAGCGTGGACAGCCTGGAGGCGATAGTGGAGCGCATGCGTGACCTGGCCAAGAACCGGGGGGACCAGAGCCGACTCAACAAGGGGGACCGTGCGTCGTCGCGCGGCACCTTCCGTGACCTGCTGGCCATCATACAGGTGGGGCGGGCGGGGAGGTGCGAGGGGTGTGGCTGGGCCTGGGTGTGTTGGAGACAGGAGGGGTGCGAGTGGGAGCTGGGGGGATCGGTTGTGCGGTTTGGCACAGCGCAGCGCAGCGCAGCGCAGCATGGCATGCTGTGTACTGCATGCATGAAATCTGGGTTTGGGTGCGGGCTGTTGGTGCCTGATGAGCTGGCAGAGGGGCTGCCACTGTCAGCCCTCCCTCCTGGCTCCCCAAGCTCATCTCTATCCCTGGGCTTCCTGACCTGCCTGCCTGCACATATTGCCCGCCCTCCGGCACGCTCCTACAATGCCTGCCGCTTGACACACCCAACTGGCCCCTGTGCTCACCCACCCCCCTGCCCCACCCCTCACCCCATTTCCACTTCACACCACCCCGTCAGGGTGAGTACGTGCCTGAGACCAAGATCAAGCTGCGGCACGGCGACCTGCTGATGGTGACGGGCCTGCTGGACAACATGCGCCTCAACTTCCTGCGGTGAGCGCGCGGGATGGCAGCCGAGCCGGTGCAGGCTGGCCCGGCACTGATGCAGCCGCCCCAGGCAGGCCTGGCCCGACACTGACCAGCGGGCGGGCTGGCCGGCAGGCCAGATGGGTTAAACTTGCAACCGCGTCCTCTGCCCAATCCGTCCCTGTTCTGCCTGCACCCTCCTCTCTCCTCCCCGTTCATCCAGCTTTTTGTTCTGTCTGCTGCCTCCTAGTTTTTTCTGTTCTGCCTGCGCCCTCTCACCGCTCCCGTGGCCCAGCTGCCCTCTCCCCCCGCCTGCCCATCCCTGTGAACCCCTTCCCCACCTCTCACCCCCCACCTCTCACCCCACACCGCCCTCTCCACCCGCCCTCCCCACGCCCCTCCCCCCGGCGCAGCGCGTACCTGGCGGAGGCGTTCCAGTCGCACATGCAGTCCAACGAGCTGCTGCACGAGGTGTTCCAGTTCCAGCCCGCGGACGAGCCCGAGGAGCGGCTGACACCGCTGGAGAAGCGGCTGTTCCGCAGCAAGTCGTCCACGGATGTGAGGGACCGCACGGAGCTGCGGCGCAAGGAGCGCGCCACCATGACCAGCTACAAGCACGGCGGCCTGGCAGACTTCTGCTGAGGCCCCGGCCAGAGGGGCCCCAGCCAGGGGGATGCCGCCTGCCGCGCTGGCACACCTCTGCCGAGCGGGCCGCACTCGCCAACTTTGAACTCGAATGACCTCTGCTGCTGGGCTGGCTGGCCGGCTGACAGCTGGCTGCGCCTGCGGCAGGGGGCTGGCCCAGCAGTGCTTCCGGCTGCAGCCCCGGATCTGCAGCCGGCTTGAGCAGGCCAGTGGGAGGGGCAGGACACCCGTTGCCTCCCCGTCACCCAGCCTTTTGCTTTCACACTGTGTCCTTCCTTTACCCTCGCTGCTCATGTTGTGTGTCCCTCTGCTGCTTGCTCTGTTGTGCACTAGTCCTGTACAGCCTTGACGCCACCCTGTGCTTCCCCTCCCTTGTTGATGTTGACCCACCCCCACCCTCCACTAGCCAATTTTGTGTGCGCCAAATGTTGCAAGTACTGAGTCAGTGCTTCGGAATGAAAGTGAAGGTGCTATCGGGGTGCTATGCGCGCTCAGCTTGGATCAGATCAGGTTGGGATGGGTTGAGCGGCACATGCGGCGTGAGCGGCGCATGCGGCGGAAGCCGCTGGGCGGGGTGACGCTCGCAACTCCTGCTGCTGCACGGCATGCCGCTCACGGCAGCTGCTGCTGCTGCAGCTGCTGCAGCTGCTCCGCGGGGATGAGCTTGGCGGTGTCTGCATCCGACCTGGGTGCATCCAGGAACACGGTGGCTCCCCTGCAGGCAGGGCAGGACAGTGAGGCAGGCAGGTGAGCCGTACAGTCGGATGGGTTGGGCGGGGGCGACTGGGCCGGGGTGTGGCAGGCCCTGCTGGCAGGGAAGGGCAACATAGCTGCATGTTGTATGTCTCCCTATGGCCCGCTCTCTGCTGAAATGCTGTGCCATTGCCTGCCCTTGTGTGCACACTTCTTAGGCACTGTCTGCCTGCCTGGCTGACCCCTAGGTTCCACCCACCCCCAAAGAGCACCAAGCACCGCCCTCCCTGCCCCCTCACTCGTTGTACGTCTGGCTGGCAAACAGGCCCACGCCCACGGCCGCTGCCGCCAGGATGGGGATGAGGAATGAGGCGATGTCTCCCACCAGGTTGAACTGGTCGCCCTGCAGGTTTACAGGGGCAGCGCGGAGGAGGCTTCAACTAGGAGGCAGGGGTGGAGAGGGGCGGAGGGAGGGCTGGGCAATGCAGCAAGGTGCGAGGATGCTCCGCCGTCATACCGAGCCCGCTCCAGTTTCTCTCCCCTTCTTTGCTAAATCTACCTAGTCTGCTATAGCGCAACACAAGCTTCCCACTCGGAAGCCCTCACCTCCCAGAAATCCTTCTCGGGCACCTCCGCCGGCGCCGCCACCCGCGGCAGCGTCTGCGGGACGTCGTCCTCCTGTTGCTGCTGCTTGCCTGGGCCCGCTGCCGCCCTCACAGATCGCTGCCCAGTACCCCACGGAGCTGCCATTCGCGTGGTAGGCGCTGGACGGGCCTGGGCACCCTCCCAGCGTTGCGAGGTGCAGCGAAGCGAGGCGCAGGTGGTCTGCATGGTGCTACCAGAATAAGAAGCGATTGCAAAGAGCAATGCGACGCCACCCGTCCACTCTGAAGCTGGAGGATTGCAGCTGCCACGCAAGCGGACCTCTTGCTCGAGCTAAGAGGGCTAGGGGGCCGTGTAGCCCAGCACAAAAGCCCTGGCAGCATGCCAGTGGTGCTCTGAGCCTGCGCAGCGAGTCGCTCGGGCTCACAGGTTTAGCTCGGCAAAGCCCTCTCCAAACGGGGCCGTTACCTTCAAACCTTGAGCGCCGGGAGAGCACCGTGAGCATCTGGGAGCGGGCAAGGTGCGCTCAACAGGAGGCACGGCACTGCGGGCGCTGCGGCAGGGCTCCAGAGGCGCCGTTGGCGCGCGTGCCGCCGCCAGCGCCTTGCCGCCAGGCCGCGCCGCACGATGTGGGGGCTGCAGGGCGCCTCCGACTGGGCGCTGCGCCGCCTGCTCAAGGTGCTGCTGAAGCGCAACCTCAAGGGGGTGCTGGAGACGGAGATTGATGTGGAGCAGCTGCGGGTCAGCCTGGGGACCGGCGCCCTGGAGCTCACCGACGTCCTCATCAGCCGGCAGTGGCTGGCGGAGCGAGCGGTGAGCTGGAATGCAAGGGGACACCAGCGAGGTTGGGTGCCGGTGGGAGAGATAGCAGGGTGCATGGCATGGCTGGGCCCCGGAAGCCTATTTAGGTGCAATGCTGATGCAATGCTGCCGCCTCCTGCACCTGCCCCTTGCGCCCACCTCCCACACCCTTGCCCTCCTGCAGCCGCTGGGGCTGGAGATTGTGAGCGGGTACATCGGGCGGCTGCGGCTGGACCTGGCTGTGACCAGCCTGACTTGTGGGGTAACACTGGAGGACGTGCTGCTGACTGTGCGGCCCGGGAAAGGCGGCGGCGGTGGCGCAGGTGGCGCCGGCGCCGGCGCCCAGAGCGCGGACGCAGCCAGCAGCGGCGACGTGCCACCCTCTGGCCCCGCCGGGTTCGGCATTGATGAAGGCGTGCGGCTGGTGGCGGCAGGGGTGGAGACGCTGCTGCAGCGCATGACCGTGACTGTCAGCAGGCTCAGCGTGCGGGTGGAGCTGGGCGGCGGTGAGCAGGGCGGCGCCGCTGCCACGCTGTCGTGCGTGCAGCTCAGCTACGGCGCCACCGAGCAGGTGTGTGGGCTGCAGGGGGGTCCCTGCTACTAAAGGGAGGGAGGGGATGGAGGCAACAGACACGCTTGTTGTATGCCTGAAATGCCGGAAGCCCGCCTGCCCTCCTGGCTCAGCATCATCCCGCCTGCCTCAACTGCTGTGCCTGCCTTGGCGGCCTCTCCGTGCTTTGTTCCTGCAGGACTGCCCCGCCGCCGGCACCACGGCCCGCCGGGTCGCATTTGCCGGGCTCAGCCTGGGGCTGGAGGCGCCTGCCCAGGAAGACGGCCCCGCCCCGCCGCTGCTGCCGCCCTTGGACGGCGAGGCCGACGTAGTTGTGACCTGGCCGCTAGACTGCCTGCCCAGCCACCAGCCGCACGTGTCGCTGGCGGTGCGGCTGGAGGCGCTGCAGCTGCAGCTGCGCCCGGCAGACGTGGCCGGGCTGCTGGTGCTGGCAAGGCGCTATGCCGACGCGCACGCCCAGGCGGCAGCAGCAGCGGCGGCGCAGCAGCAGGCGCTTGCTGGCGACGCAGCGCTCACGGCCATTGCGCAGCAACAGCAGCTGGGGCTGGGGCCCGCTGCGGCGGGTCCCCACTCGTTCATTGCCGACCTCATGCTGCCAGAGTGCGAGGCGATGGTGCAGGATGCGCTGATGGAGAGCGCAGCGGCTGGCGGTGGCGGCGGCGGTGCGGGAGGCGGGGGTGGAGGCAGCGGTATCACGGGGCAGGTGGGTGTGCAGGGGCAGGGCGTGCAGGTGTGGTGGGCAGGGTGTGGGGTTGTGGGCGGGTGGGCTTGGGGGTGAGAGCTGCAGGCGGGCAGGCACGCTTGTCACGCCAGCCTAGCACACTTGCCTTGCTTGGCTTCAGCCCCTCACCTAGCCAGTGCCCCTGCTGCACCAGCCACCCTCCTGACCGTGGCCCCACTTACTGTACCGTCCCAGGTGACCACAACTCTCAACATTCTCCCCTCGCTTAACCCCACACTGTGTACTTGCCTCTCTAAACCTCCACTCCCCCCTTTGATGGCAGGAGGAGGTGGACGAGTTTTACGACGCCAAGTCGCTGCTGGGGTCGCTGCAGCAGGCCTTCTCCTCGGCCATGGCCGCCAGCAGCTACCACAGCAGCGGCGGCGACGCCAGCCTGGCGCTCGGCGGAGGCGCCAGCTCAGCCGGCGACCACGACATGTTTGCCATGCACGACCTGGCGGCCAGCATACGAGAGGTGGGTGGGTGAGAGGGGGCGGGAGGCGCAGGGTTGCTAGTAGGCCAGGGAAGGGAGGCCAGGCTGGGTTGGAAGCGAGGTGCATGGTGGCTGCCGCCGGTGCCAGATCAGCAGCCTGCTGTTGTTTCAACAGCCAAAAGGTGCAACAGCGTGGTGTAGCCATTGCTGTCTCGGTTGGCCTGCCAGCCAGTTGAGTGCACTGCTCAGCGGGTCCTGTCTTGCAGTGCGCACCAGCCCTCTGCTATCGCTGCCCCCCGGCCCTACCGCCCTGCCTCTGCAGGTGGGCGCTGCGCGCGGCCAGCAGTGGAGCACCTCCGTGTCGGCGCCCTCCCTCACGCTGTGCCTGCTGTACCCCGAGGAGGCGGGGTGCACCAGCCCGCACTATGCGCCCCGCCTGGTGGCCGAGGTGCTGGAGCTGGCAGTGCAGGCAGAGGTGGGCGGGTGGGTGGTGATGAGGGGAGGGGGAGGCGGGGAGGCACGCACGCTACCCTGTACAGCTTCATGACTTGCATCTGTGCAGTGCGGCGTGGAGAGCACAACAGGGTGGAAACACAACACGCTGCCCCGCCCGCCTTTCCAGCGCTGGCTCCACTCACCCGGCTGTGGCCTCATCCCTGCCACCCCTGCAGTCTGCCAGCAGCGGCCCAGACGTGCCCGCCGCCAGCAGCCTGAGCCTGACAGCGGGGCTGCTGGAGGTGTCTGAGCACCTGCCCTTCCCCAGCCACCCCTCCCCCGCCAGCTCAGCAGCCAGTGCCGCCCTCACGGCCGGCGGCTGGCTGCCGGCAGAGGAGATGGCACGGGTGCCGGCGGTGCTACCAGCCGGGCCATACCTGCGCTGGCCCGCGCCCACGTCGGCAGGTGTGGGGGGAAGCCAGGGAGGGGAGCGCCCAGTGCCGGCAGCGGGGATCACCTTGCATTGTGCTTCGCCACATTGGTTCGCCAACCTGCTGCCAGCGCAAAGAATGCCTTCACGCTGTCTTCTTCTTGTTCACCTGCTTCCTGCTTGGCAGGCAAGCCGCAGTGCTGCGGTGTGGCACCTCACGCCGCATGCCCACCACGCCTTGCCAGCCCCCCTGGCTTGCCTTGCCTGTCCACACCTGACCCTTGCCCCACACTGGCTGTTCACTGCATGCCCCCCAGGCGACTACCCGCTGCCCGACGCCGCCAGCAGCCTGGGCATCGGCGACACCCTGGCCCAGCTGTCCGACCTCTCCCAGGCCACCGTGTACCAGTCGGCCACCGTCATGGAGGTGGGCCCACTTGTGTAATATGATGTGCATGGTTTGGGGCATCTGGGCTTTCTTGTACATAATGTGCATGGCTTGGATGATGTGTGTACTATGGGGGCAGCCGCACAGGTGGCTGCTGCTGGGCTGGTGAGGGACAGGGCAGGTGCGGTGCTGTGTGCCAGCCGGTCGTGACCACCAGTAGTGCGGAGGTAAGGGGGATGCTGGGGATGGGGTGGGAAACGCAGCAGTGGATGTTCCAGAGGTGCGCACACGTGCTGGCTGGGCAACTACATGCATGTACTGCCTGGCTTTAAGCCGCCCCTCCCGCCTGTGACCTGCAGAGCAGCAGCATGCTGCGGCAGTCCATCGCCTGCCACGAGGCGTCGGCGGTGCCGCGCGTGCAGGTCGTGCCAGTGCTGCTGTGCAGCGGGCAGGGGGCGGCGCTGGTGGTGCACTGCGGCAGGTCAGAGGAGACGGCGCAGCACGCGCAGCAGGAGGCGGCGGGCGCAGCAGAGGGGTCGGCAGTGGCGGGCGCTGACGTGGCGCTCATGCTGCAGCCTGTGTGCGTGTGGTGCACGCTGCCGCTGATGGCGCACCTCCAGGCGTTTGCCGCCTCTGTTGGGCAGCACCTGGCGGCGGCAGCACCAGCAGCGGATGTGCTCCAACCTGGCGGCACGGGCCAGACGCCGGTAGCAGGGGAAGAGGCCAATGGTGGCGCCGGCAAGGCGGCAGTGGTGGCGGCAATCAATGACATCCTCCAGCAGCAGCAGCAGCAGCAGCGACAGCAGAGCAGGTAAGCGCCGCCACATGTTTGCCGCGGTGCTGTGCAACTGCTGCCCCCACCTGCCCGCCAGCCTGCTCTGCGCCTGGATTTGGGGCCGCCCATCGCCCACCCTCAAGTAACTTTCCTACTGCGTCATGCACTCTACTAACTGGCGTGCAGCTTGGAGGCCAACGGGGCGCCTGGCTCGGAGGCGGCGGCGCCAGCAGGCGGCCCGCTGCGCCTGCGCATCTACCTGCCCGCCGCCTGCCTGGTGGTGGCGGTGCCCAGCGCCCGCCCCTGCCCGCCCTCTGCGCCAAAGTACTTTGCGGTGGAGGCCCAGGGCAGCAGCTCCCAGCTGCTGGCCAGCATGGGCCCGCGGCTGGGCAGCCAGCAGCCCCAGGTGGGGGGGCAACGGTGCAGCAGCAGGGTGGGGAGACCGTGTGCATGGCAGGGGTGAAAGCTGGTGCGCTCCAGCCTCATGCCTGACTGACAGCTTCCAGCCCTCGGAACTCCTGCAAGTCGTTGTTGGCTGAGCGCTCCACTGGCTGGCCTGCTAGCTGAGTTCTGCTGCAGTGCGGCAGCTTTGATAGCGGCAGCAGCTCTCTGCTGGGTGCCATCCCTCAGAGCGCACAAACACACATTCACACCTCCCCACGCCTTGCAGGCACTGGTGGCAAGCCTGCACGAGTCGGGGGTGGAGCCCACCCTGGTTCTGCAGCAGAGAGGCGGCCACGGTGCTAGTAGCAGCGGCATCGGCAGCGGCAGCGAGGGCGGCTGCCTGTGGGAGTGCACGCTGCGCACCGGCGCGGTGGCTGTGCATGCCGTGGGGGAGGCCAGGGTCGGGGCGGAGCGGGAGCTGGGTGACTCGCTGCTGGGGCACGCCCTGGAGGCTGCACAGGTGGCCAGCATTGCAGGTGCGTCTGGGCGGGCAGGTGTTGGGGTGGACGGGAGGGCCTGCTGCCCGGGCAGTGCATGCATGTCTGCAGCCGTCTGTCTGTGGCGGCCGTAGCTGCTCCCATGCTGTGCATGCCATGTGGGGTGCTGCACTCAGCCTGCTGGATTGCTTTGACTGCTCTGCTCTGCAGGCGGTGCATCGCCACTAGACGGCGGCGGCCTCACCATCCGTGGCGGCTGGCAGCAGCCCGGCGACGTGCCGTCATCCGACCTGCTGGAGAGCCTGTGGGCATCCGCCAGCCGCGAGCCAGGTGAGTGGGTGCATGCACGTGTGTGCCTTGGGAGAGTGGGTGCTCCTTGCGGTTGGACTCGACTCAAAATGCTGTGTTTGTGTAGGGTGGGAGTAACAGGGTGCGCAGGAGCCGGCCCACAGCTGGCGGGCACCAGGCACAGCTGCTCTCTCTGGCGTCCTTGCCTGGCCCTCTCCCCCAAGTGACCTTGAACGTACTGCTTCTCTTCTGCTGCTCCGTCGCGTTGGCTGCACAGGGGTGCATCTCTCACCTTTTCCACTGCTGCCTTGCCTCCTCCAGACTTCCATCATGCATCCTGCCTCCGCTCCCTCACCCCTGCGCATCGCAGGCTGCCAGCCAGACCCCGCCACGCTGTGGGAGCAGTCGAGGGCCAGCGCTCCCCTGGCTGTCAGCATCACCGCCGGGTCTGCCCTGGTTGTGTCGCTTCAGCAAGGCGTGGTGGCGGCAGCAGGCAGGCTGGCCGACGGCGTGCTGCAGCTGTCGGCGGCGGCGCCCCCCGCCGAGGCAGCCACCCAGGCCGTGCTGCGGGTTGAGTGCGACGTGCGGTGCACGCTGCTGATGCCGGAGCGGCCGCCTTGCACCCTGGCGCTGCGCTCCATTCGAGCAGTGGCCTGCAGCAGCTTAGGCGGGCTGCCAGGCAGCAGTGCTGCGGCCTTGGCGGTTGGCAGTGCAGAGCTCACACAAGATGCAGACGGCAGCGATGGCAGCAGCAGCGGCAGCAGCGGGGGCGGTGGTGCGCACCTGCTGGCGCATGCTGCTGGGCAGCAGCAGGAGAATGGACGGCGCACGCCGGCAGTGCAGCTGTTTGCCCTGCTGCGGTGAGTGGAAGGGCGGGTCGATCATTCAGTGTGGCGGCCGTGTTAGATTGAGGGGGAAGGGAGAGGAGGTGCAGCATCTTCACAAGTGGCCGCCTGACGGGCAGCAGGCTAGGGCTGCGCCTGCCAGGAAGCTTGCCTTCGCACTCCCGTTGCCGCCAGCTGCTGCACGCCTTTACAGTCTCTCCGTACACCCTTCACTTCGCGCATGCCGCAGGCCGACCGGCGAGCCCTACATGCTGAGCAGCGCTGGGCGGTATGTGGTGCCATGCCGCGGCCGGGTCGCGCTGTGCACGGCAGGTGAGCGCCGTGCGGGACATGTGGGCAGGGCAGCTGCTGGGCACTGATGGTTGCATGACGGACGCGGGACATGCTGTGTGCCAGGCTGGCTGTAGGCTTCCACCCACCGTTGGGGCCGGCCGCCGCCCACATCTCTCCTCCTAACCCTGCCCTGCTCCCTTCCCCATCTTCTTGCCAGGCCTGACCCTTGTGCTCGACGAGTCGGGCCAGCTGGCCTGGGCCGCCAACCTGCAGAGCTTTTTTGCTGCCGGTGCTGGCAGCAGCGGCGCCAGCATCTCGGCAGACGCGGCCGCAGCTGCGCTGCCGCCGCCGCCCGCCGCAGCACTGGACTGGTCGGTCTCCCTGCTCTCCAGCACTGTGCGCTACGAGCCTCGGGACACGGCCCTGACAGCCGCGGTGCTTTCAGCCGCCAGCATCAGATGGCGGGCACGGCACGGGCAGCAGCACAGCTCTGTGGAGGCCCACCGCCTGGCGCTGCACGTGGCGGCGTCTGCCAGCGGCGGTGGCGGTGGCAGGGGCAAGGCGCAGCGTGGCGGCGTGGCCCCCGCCCTGGCACAGGTGGCTGGCTTTCACCAGGTGGCGGCCGAGGCGGGCATCACGGTGCAGCTGCCCGGGGGAAGGGCACCGCCGGCGGGAGGGCAGCGGCAAGCGGAGACGCAGGAGGTTGTGGTGACGAACCGAGGGCTCACCATCACCCTTTCACGCCACACCCTGCTGCTGCTGCAACGCCTGGCAAGCCAGCTGCCCGGCCGCAGCGTTGCAACTGCCACCAGGGGTGGCGGCAGCTCCCTGCCTCTTGCAGTGGCCGGTTGGGGCAGCCCCGGCCCGGAGTGCTCCATCGGCAGCGTTGGCAGCGCGGGCAGCTGGCGCAGCGGCCAGACAGGGGCAGGGGCGGGGGTGAACGTGCTAGCTGGCGTGGTGCAGGGGGCATATGCCAGCCCCCGGCGGCCCGCAGAGAGCCCTCTGGAGGCATCAGTCTTCCTGGATGGTGAGCCCCTTGTGCTTCCTGGCTCTGAGCTGCCTGCTGCTGAGCTGCCTGCTCGTGCGCCACACCTGGCTGCGCTTGCATCACTTACTGCTGGCACATGCATCCGTTCTTCGCTACTTGTCCGTTTGGCCCCTTGCCTGCCCTGTTCCTGCCCTGCCCTGCCCTGCCCTGCCCTGTACGGCTCATCACTCTGCAGCTCAATCCCCAGTCACGTACCAATGCCCTCTTCTGCCCTTCCCTCCCCGCCCTCCCTCCCCTGGCAGGCGGCTGGTACGACCCGGAGCAGGCAGAGGGCGAGGGGGAAGGGCAGTACGTGATGTCGCCAGCTGGCAGCCCCCCCGCCATGGTGGATGAGTTCCTGGGGGGCAGCCCCCTCGCCGGCAGGTGCGGGGCGCAATGGCGTGCAGGGGGAGCATGCCTGTGCTGCAAGGTCACGTCGCTGCCGCCTTCAGCGCCCTGCTCTGCCTGGGCAGTTGTGTGGTGAAGGTGAAGCTTGGCACAGAGAGGTGATGCCCGTGATGGGTGCCCGCGCTGCTCTGGCCTTGCAAGCGCAGTCAGGTTGCTCGCCCGCGGCATGGGCAGCACAGGCAGCCTGCACTCCTCCAACTCACCACATGCACGTGTATGCATGTGTGCGCGCGGTGCAGGGCGGGGGCGGCGCAGGAGGGACAGGGCGTGTGGTACGGTGCGCCAGCCTCAGAGCTGCAGGTGCAGGAGGACTACGTGGCGCTGCAGCCGCCCACAGAGGAGGAGGCAGCCGCCAGGTGGGGCGCAGTTGGTTCATTGCCAGGGTGAGGTGCCAGGCCTAGGAGCGCATGCCTGCCGGAAACTGACCTGCCCGGGGGTCGGGGGGTGGTTGCATGGCCCCGCTCACTGCCGTTTGGCAGGTTGTGAGGCTGCAATTGCCCTATGGTTGTGAACCCCTCACCTGGCCTTGCTCCCTGTTTCAGCCTCCACACCTTCCACCCTGCCCTGTTCATGCCTGCCATGCTGGCCTGCAGCCCCGGCTCCCCCTCCTACGACTGCCGTGTGCTGCCACCCGACCACCCAGCGCCGCTGCGGCGGCTTAGCCTTCGGGACATTAGCGTCACTGTCACCCTGGCAGGTGGGGCGGGCAGAGGGCGCATGAGAGAGCCGTGCGCAGGCCCATCGCCCAGCCTTGCATTGTTGAAACATTGCGCATGAAGCGTCGGCTGCCTTGCAGCATTGTCGCCTTCTTGCTGTGCCATGCTCTGCTATGCTGTGGCGCAGGCAACACAGCTGTGCCACCTCTCGACCGCTGTCCTGCCTTGAATGCAGACACGTTTGCCACGGTGCTCTTACCCGAGGACAGCGGCAGCAGCAGCGATGACATGGAGCTGCTTGACTCACCACCCCCGATTGGCCAGCAGCAGCAGCAGCAGCAGCACAAGGGCAGCAGCAGTAACCGCAGCCCGGGAAGCGGCCAGAGAGCAGCGGCAGCGGCGGTGGGGCAGGAGGCGGGAGCGGAGGAGGAGGTGGTGGTGCCGCTGAGTGCGCAAGTGCAGGCGCGACTGGAGGGCGTGTGCGTGCAGCTGGACAGCTTTGCAGCGGCGGGGGGCGAGGGTGCAGAGGCAGCAGAGGAGGGCCAACAAGCAGCACCACTGCGCACACGCTGCGCGTTGCTGGTGCGCACGTTGGAGGTGCGCGACAGCTTCCAACCACGGCAGGGTGGCGGCACAGGCGGAGCGGCAGCTGCAGCGGCTACGGCCACAGGCTGGGCGGGGTTGCGCCGCATGCTGGGCTACCACGCGTCAGTGCATCGCGTGCGCCCCGCCCAGGCCAGCATGGTGCAACTGGTGGTGGAGGCAATTCAAGACGAGCCAGGTGCAGGTGGGCACTATGACAGCTTCCGTTACCTGCATGCTGCAGTGTTGTTGGCTGTTGGCCCCTTCATCGCAGGGGCGGTCAGATAGGGGCAGGGAGGAGTCGTCACGGTCGTCATGGGTGGGACGCAAGCTTTCAAGAGTTTTGTGAAGAACGTGCGATGACATCCCTATGGTCTGCAGGTCGGGTGGAATTTTGCAGCCCCTCCCCAACTACCGACATCAACACTGCCTGTTCCTTCTCCCTTGATCTTCACTTCCCTTTTCTGCAGAGTTGGAGCACCGCGTGCACGTGCACCTCTTACCGTTGCTGTTGCACCTGGACCAGGCAGCCCTGGCCTTCATGCAACACTTTTTTGCACCTGATGAGGTTGTCGCCGCCAGCGCAACCGGCAGCAACGGCAGCACCAATGGCAGCGGTGCCAATGGACATGGTGAGTGAGCGTGTCTGCTGGCTGAGAAGGTAACTGTGACACGACGCATGGTGTGGTGGTGTGCATCATGCACGTCAGGTAGGCTTGCCTTGGCGGAAATACCACACTCACCCCGCTTTCTCGACTCGCATTGCTCCTGTTCTCGCTCCAAGATGCACCCACACAGCCTCCCATGCCCCCCTCCTCTCCCCGCCTGCCAATTGCAGCCGCCAAGACGTTTTTCCAGAGGTGCGAGGTGCAACCCTTCACGCTGACCATCAACTACCGTGCACACCGGGTGGACCTTGCCGCGCTTAGCAGGTCCGGCCGCCGGTAAAAGCCAAGGCAACATGCGTTGAACAGCTTGTGAGCCAGTGTGTTGCCAAGCAACTCACTTCTTGTGCTTCAGCAATGCACGGCTTGATCCGGCACTCACCATGCCATTGATGATTCTTTGAACTTGACCCGCTTCGGTAGCCTTAAATGACAACAGTATCACCGTGGCCCCCACCCTCTTGTGTGCAGCGGCCAGCTGGCCGAGGTACTCAACTTGGTGCCCTGGGGCGGTGTGAGCTTGCAGTTTCGCCACCTGCGCCTGTTTGGCATGCAAGGCCTTGGCGGTGTTGGTGAGTGGCGCGCATGCATGCTGCCTTGAGATGCTTGCGTGCTTGGACCCGCTTTGTGGTGCCATGCATGCATGCATTCATTCTGGTGTCGTTACCACTCGCTTTGGTGTCCAACAGTTGTCTTCCGATGCAATGCACAAAATCACATGTGTGGTGGCACCCAAGCCATTTGACTACTAACACTGCTAATAGTTCGTCTACGTGTTGCTTTCCAGACGCAGGAGAGCTCACGCACTGCTCCTATCCACACTCCAATTGCCTTCACACCGCCCGTCTGCAACCCGATGCGGTCCCTCCTCATTTTGCGCAGGCACCGCAGTGGCCTCTGCCTACGTCGAGGACATCGCGCGCTTCCAAGCCCACCGCTTTGTGTCGGCCATCGCACCCATCGCCTCCATCTGCCGCGTCTCCTCGGCGGCCGCGCAGCTGCTGGCCATCCCGCGGCAGCAACTGTACAAGCGCAGCAACGGAGGTGAGCGACCTCGTGTGCTGGGTGGATGGTTGCGCATGCTTTATCGACATCAAATTGTTGGATGCATTACGTCCCATGCTCTGCAAGATGACTCATGCTCTGCAAGATGACTTATCAACTCTATCAACTCTATAAGGTGCCTGCTACATTTTGGGGACCTCTCTTGACAACCCTGATTTGCTTTTCAGGATCGCACATCTCGGGTTGAGTGTGTAATGCTTGCCTGCACCTTGCCTGCACGCAGGCGGCAACAAGCTGACGCTAAGCTCGTTGGCCGACGAGGACTTCCGACGGCAGATGCAGCGGGGGCTGGCCGGGTTTGTGCGCGCAGTGGCCTTGGAGGCCATCAACCTTGGAGCCACGGTGGCGGCGGGTGCCGAGGTAGCTCTTGCAGGGGAGTCGAGCGCGTCACACACGGCGGGCGTGAAGCAAGCCCTTCGCCAGGTAAGGTATGGGGCGAGGCGCAACCGGAAGGCCACAGCTTTGCGAGCTCTGTGGGCGCACTGCCAGTCGTGTCGTTGAGAAGCGAAACTGAATTGTGGCGCCGTCGAGAGACCTCTGTTTGCGTATTGCATTGCGCATGGAGTGCACAATTAAGGCCGAGATAGATGCATCATGCTCGTGCTCGCGCCTTCTCCCCTTTGTAGGCTAGCGCCCACCTTCGGTCTTCAAGCAGTGGCCCAAGAACGGCAGCTTCAGCAGCTGCCACTGCTGTGCGCACAGCGCTTTTGGGGGTGCGCAACACACTTGACAAAGAACACACCATGGAGCGTCGGATGAACTCGTAGAGTGTGTTTTCAAGTGTGATTGGTGTTATCTTGGTTCCTTGTACTTCTTCAACATGTCCATGTTAGCCACACATTCCTTTGATAGTTGTTGTCAAACAACGATACCTTGTCCCGTGCTTTGGGACTCTTGCAACTCGAGTACATTCAATCAATCAATCAATCAATCAATCAATTACATTTCAAGTCCACGGGGAGCCAGCAGCGGTCTCATGGGACAGAGC
>JAPTJF010000734.1:0-17308 GCA_029339195.1 Micractinium sp. NFX-FRZ
CAGACATGCTCTCCTCTTGCAGGGGCATTGCTGGGGTGCATGGGGGGTGGGCGGCGCAGGCGGGCGCACGCGCCCATCCCCGCAGGCGTGCCAAACGCTGCCGCCTGGCGGCCCGCTCCGGGGTGCTGCTGGTGGGGGTGGGCGCCGCCGGCGGGGCGGCATTTAGGCTACACTGCTAGCTCAAACACGCACCCCTCTTGCAAGGTCACTACTGGTGTGTGTGGGGGCGGGCGGCGCAGGCGGGCGCACGCGCCCATGCCCGCAGGCATGCCCAATACTGCCGCCTGGCGGCCCCATCAGGGGTGCTGCTGGTGGGGGGTGGGCGGCGCCGGCGGGGCGGCATTTAGGCTGCACTGCTAGCTCAGACATGCTCCCATCTTGCAGGGGCATTGCTGGTGTGTGGGGGGGGTGGGCGGCGCAGGTGGGTGCACGCGCGCTTCCCCGCAGGCATACGGAATGTTGCCGCTCAGCCGCCCCCTCTTGGGCACTGCAGTGGACACGCGGGGACACCTGCCCAGTCGGTACTGCTTGCTCACACGCTCACCCCTCTTACAGATGCACTGCTGGGATATGTGGCAGGTCCTCAGCGCAGGCGGGCGCATGCACACATGCACTTCTGGCATTCTCAGCTGGCGAGTGGGCGGGTGGCTAGCGGGGCCACTGCCTGGCGGGTGGGATGGGCGGTGAGCATGGGCGTGAGTTGAAAAGCAGGATCTGACTTGCTCCTGTCCCTACACATGGTATGAGACGGCTCTGCGTCGATTATGGCAAGAGAAATCAGTCGACACAGGTGCTGACATGCATTCTGAGCTGGCGAGCGGTGGGCGGAGGGTAGGGTGGGCACCGCCTGGCGGGTGGGATGGGCAGTGAGCATGTGCGCGTCCTTATGCCTGAGCCTCCCTCCCCTCCGACTCATCAGCAGTGCCCCCTTAAGATGTGTGCATGATTGGGCAAGCAGCTTGGGAAAAGCCTCGCAGGTGCCGCTCGGCCTGCCCGCAGCAGTGCCCGAGAGCGGGCCGCCAGGCCACAGCGTTTGGCATGCCTGCATGCGTGCGCGCGCACGCCCCCATGCGCCACCCACCCTCCACATATCCCAGCAATGCCCCTGCAAGAGAAATGAATGCTTGAGCAGGGAGCGCAGCCTGAGGGCAGCCCTGCAGGCGCCCGCCCCCCACCAGCAGCACCCCGGAGCGGGCCGCCAGGCGGCAGCATTTGACATGCCTGCGGGTGTGTGCGAGTGCGCCCGCCTGCGCCGCCCGCCCCACACACACCCCAGCAATCCCCCTGCAAGGAGAGAGATCTGTTAGGCAAGCAGCAAGCACCCCAGGCAGCAGTGCGGGCACCAGGGAGACACAAGGGTGGGTAAAGAGGGGGTGGGCGGGATGCAGCTGCTGCCTGCCTGAGCGCTGCGCATCGATGCACGACTGCATACCCCGCTACACACGACCCACAGGCAGCCAATGCAGAGGTGCAGTGTCTGCAGACGAACATGCAGCCCCCAGTGCAGCAGCGCAGACGAGGGCGGGGGCGACATACACCGCCGCGGGCGCCTCAACAGCGGGACTGTGCACGGTGATGAATGCAGGGTTGGAGCTGGCCCTAAAGGTGCTTTTTTTCAGCTGCTGCTGTTGAGCTGCACGGTGATGAATGCAGGATTTGACCCTGAACCACACCCACCCACTTACCCACAAAATGTAAGTCAGCAACAGTGGTTCGCGGCAATGGGCACCGCTCACACTCATAGTGTGCAGAGCGGGCAGCCGACCACCCACCCACCCACCGAGCGAGGAGGGGTTGCATGCGCAGCAGAGGGTAGCCTGAGGGGAGCACAGCGTGCACGGGCCGCATGCCCAGCAGGCTGCCAGCTCACCCATGGTGGAGGGGATGAAGGCGTAGCAGAGGTCGCCGGCAATCAGCATGGCACAGCCCAGCGCCAGCACCAGGTTGCGGGCGCGCACGCTGGACTTGGCTTGCAGGCCCATGGGGGTAGCCTGTGGGCAGGGGGGCAGGGTTGAGCAGGGGACATGGGGTGTGGTTTGTGGGTGTTGCTGGGCATCCCCAGCCAGGCCTGCCCCCCACAGCGCCGCGCTCCTACCACATGCCGCCTTGCCTTGCACACCCCGCCGCCCGGCCCACATGCGGTACCGGCCACTGGCCACTGGGTGACCCAGTGCGCAGCAGTCATGCATGCAGGCGGGCAGGCAGCACACAAGGGTGATGGATGCGCTGCGGCCTAGACCACGCACTCACCAGCAGCACCACTGGAGCTTTTGAGAAGACGGTCAGCATGGGCAGCTTGGCACGATCCATGACCTGATGGCATCAGTCAGGAGGGGATAGTGGGGGGAGGACGGCGCAGGGCTGCAAGTTGGGTCAGGGTGCAGCAGACATGCGCCAGCGGCATCTGCAGCCAGCAGATGGGGGCCCCCGCCATGGGGGTCCACACCTCTGCTGCTTTCCTCAACCTAATCCTCAACCCACGCCCGAGGGCGCAATCTTCTTCCTCTTCTTCAGCTGAAGCGTGCAGGAGGAGTGGGGCGGCAGGGCTTGAAACAGGCGCAGTACTCGAAGGTGATGGTAGGGGGAACGGGTGTGCGCATTCATCTGAGTGGATGCCGGGGCGCCAGCCTGCACATACGCTACATGGCAATGGCCACAGCTCCCTGTGCCCCTCCTCTTGGCGACTGACCCCAACTGCCCGCCCAATTTACCACCCCGCCCCACCTGGCGTGCGCTGAGGGCGGCTGCAGAGGCCTCGGCCGGTCCGCCAGCTCGCCACCCCTCCATGCCCAGCAGGCAGCCACGCACCACTGACCCACCCACACACAAAACACACACAGAAGGCGGCACCTGCAGAGCCCCGCAAACCATGCAGCCAGCTCCTCTGCCTCCCTCCCCACCCAGCCGGCCAGCCAGGCTCAGTCCACATGTCCACCGCATGCCCACCAAAGCACCCCCCGGAGTTGGAGCACACCCACGCCCACACCTGGCGCACGCTAAAGGCGGCTGCCGCCGAGTCGCCCGACCGTGCGGCCAGCTCGCCCACCAGCGCCTTGGAGGGGGCCTCGCGCACCCCCTTGGTCATGCGGTCCAGGATCTGTGGCATGGGGGTGGTGTGCAATGCAACCATGGAACGTACTATGGAGCAGGTGAAGGTTCTGTGGCCACAGACAGCATCAGATGGTTCAGGGTTAGGGTTTTAGGGTTAAGATTCTTAGAGGGGCCTTGGTCAGGCCCTTGGGCAGGCGGTCCGCGGCCAGCCAGTACGACCCTCACCACCCGGCACCCGACCACAACTCTGCCACCCCACCACCCACCACCCTACACACCTCCACACCTTGGCGGCCATGACCCAGCTTTCAGCCGACCTGCCACTCAACCGTGCATCTGCCCCTTCCCCCCGCCCCAATCACCACCCACCCCAACCACCCACCCTAACCAGTCACTTTGGCACCCCCCACGACCCGCCCCCACCTTTGCAGTCATGATCCAGGTCACGCAGGCGGCGGTGCCCAGCGCCACGTTCACGTTGCCGATCAGCGCAAACATGGGCTTGCACAGCAGGGCGGTCATGCCCATGCCGATGATCACCATCCTGCGGGGCAGCAGGGGCAGGGCAGGGGCAGGGCAGGGTGGTGGGGCATGTGTGCATGGGGGCCAGCTGCTCCACAGGCAGGCGGGCGGCAGGGCGGACAGATTGCCAGAGCTGAAAAACAGCCGAGCTCAAGCTGTGTCCTCCACCACACACAAGCTGTCTCCTCCACCAGAGAGCGTAGCCAGGCTGGCCCTCCCCTGGACTATGCTACTGGGGGGCAGCAGGCGCCCACCTGGCCGGCGACAGCATGTCCGCCAGGCGCCCGCTCAGCACGCCCGAGGCGCGGGTGAGGAACTGGAGCAGGGCGTGCAGGTTGCCCATCTGCGGCGGGGTGCGGGGTGCAAGGGCAACGCAGGGAAGACCAGTCGGTGGCAGGGTGGCGCCTTTGCAGGCACAGGAACACCCCCGCTCTGCCTTCCATCCAGCTGATCAGAATCTCAAGAGTGCTCCGGCCCCAGCGGCTTTCCAGCAGCTCCACCCGAGGGGCCGCGGGCCCGGCCAGCCGCTGCCGCCGCCGCACCCCCGCCCCCGCCGCCGCCCCCACACCTTTGTGTTGCTCATGTGCAGGACCTCACTCATGTAGAGCGGGAGGTAGGTGTCGTGCAGCAGGGTGGAGATGGAGGACAGCATCTGGGCTGCAGGGAGGCATGGAGGCAGGGGAACCAGGGGAGGGCTACCAGGTGGGTCCGGGCTGCAAGCGAGGGGCGCAGGGGCCCAAAGGGACCAGGAGAGAGCGGCCAGGTGGTCGGGCTGCGAGCCGGGGGGGGGGGGGGGGGCCGGCGGGGGAGAGCAGTTGGCCGGCAGACTAGAGCTGCTGTGACTGCAAGCTGCAAGTCGTGACAGCAGCAGCGGGGTTGGGAGCCCGGCCCTTGGGTGGCCGGTGCAGGGGGGGCCGGCTGGCCAGCCTGCAGGGGTGGCTCGGGCAGGGTGCGGCCTGGGTGGATTGAGGGGCGCGGACCGCTGGAGGTCAGGGGCTGCCAGCAAGCCTTGTGCCGCACCCTGGTGCGCCCATGTGTGCTCGGTTTGGACAGGCAGGCAGAGTAAAATGAAGAGACATGAGGTTCTGAAGTAGAACAGTACACTAGTGCTCACCGCTGCTGAGCGCCAAGAGCTTTATGTTGGCTGCCGGGCTGCTGAGGGGCATGAGCAGGGCTGCCAGGCCGCTGCTGCCGCGCTGCTGCTGCTCCACCTCTGCCCCTGCTGCCTGCCTTGGGGTGCCATCGCCAGGTATTGAGCCTGCCGCTGCTGCTGTCACAGGTGTGTCACGAGCGCCGAGAGAGCGGCGCCACAGCGGCGGCCGCCGCTGGGCCGGGCGCCAGGGCGGTGGCGGCAGCGCCGGCAGCCGAGCAGGGTGCCGGCTGCGGAGCTGTGGCGCCTCCCGGGTAGCTGTGCGCGTGAATGCAGCAAGGGTGCTCGCCATATCGAGGGCTGGTGGGCGCTTGTGAGGCGGGTTTGCCGAAAGTGGTTTCAGGCGGCCGCCTCCGCGGAGGGCAGTCTTTCACCGAGGTGAATAATCTAGTAAAGAGCGGTGTGTTGGTCCGATGTTGCGTGGCTTTCAAGCGAGTGTCGTGTCGTCTCGGGGCCAGTGGCGAGGAGAGCGCTCGCGCGCGCCAGCCTGGCCCAATTTTGCAATGGCCGCCAGGTGCGCACGCTTGAGCCACAGACCGTCTGCTGGCCAGTGCTCCCTTGCTGCCATGCTGCCCTGCCCCCCACCCAGCCCCACCGGGGGCGCCCTGCATGCCGTTGACTACCGCCTGGCGGGTGCTGCCCTGCTCGCTTGCCCATGGGCTGCTCATAGCGGGCCCGGAGGAGGCGCTTGCAGTCTCCAATTTGGCGCTTGCAGTCTCCAGTTTGCCTATATGATTCACATGTGTCCGCCTGGAGAGTGTTACAATCACCCCACATGAGGCCCTGTTGGACCGGGACGGGGGCGCCCCAGCGGATGACCACCGCCCGGCCATGTACGGCATGCATGCTTCGTTACATAAAATATGTATATTGATACACCTCAAAATATGGGTTTGCTCATAGTACTCGTTTTATAACCTTCAGCATTAGTGAGGATATAGGGGCCATGCATAGGAGAGCCAAATATTTGTGTTGCCTTATAACCACATCTATAGGTATGGTGGGCAACTTGCCGATGTTCTGAA
Organism: Micractinium sp. NFX-FRZ; assembly: GCA_029339195.1. NCBI lineage: Eukaryota > Viridiplantae > Chlorophyta > Trebouxiophyceae > Chlorellales > Chlorellaceae > Micractinium > Micractinium sp. NFX-FRZ. The sequence continues at coordinate 5,749 of JAPTJF010000734.1, forward strand.
TTGCTTGGATGCGGATGGAACGGGAAAGAGCGCATGGAGGCGCAGGGCATCTGCCCACGTGGCAGGGGGGCAGCCTCTGGGTTTCGGATGGAGGGAGTGGGGTGCGGAGGATGGGCTTGTGTGTGTGTGAGTGAGCGGGTGCAGTGTGGTGCCACGCAGATGGGTGCCATGCACCAAGCAGGGTAGCCTGGGGGGCTTGTGAACAACCTGCGATGCTTTGCATCACCGGAACCGCTCAAGCAGGCTATGATGTCATCTCCAGCAGGACGGTTGGGGCACCCCCTGACAAGCCAAACCAGGCAGTGTTTTGCCACACTTTGAAAGCAACAAAGACATCGGAAGGGGTGGGGTTCACGCCAAATCCGTCGTTTTGCTCATCAGCATGCCACACAATCAAAGCACCATTGCTTGATGAGGCTAGCGCCAGCACGAGGGCGTACTTGGTGGCGGTGGCGTCCTGGGTGCGCCAGTCTTGAGAGAGGGTCACAGTGACGTATGAGCCATACCCGTTTGTGGCGGCAGTGGACAGGTAAAATGGAAGGTCCAAGTTGACGACCTGGCTCACCATGGCGTCCATTGTGCGAGAGGTGCCTACGGAGCCCATGCTGGCGCCAATGGGTATGTCGTTCTCGTCCACGCGGTGCAGGGAGAGCAAGAGTGGGAGTGGCACGGTGTCCCCGGCACCATCAAGGTAGGCAGACAGGCCGAGCGTAATGGAGCTGAGGCTTGCATATGCTGGGAGTGTGAGGATGATGGCAGCAGCGCGATTGTTGTCGAGAGGCAAGTGGCTTGCTGTAAGTGGTGCTGGAGGGATGGCGAGGTTCGATACCGTCGTGGCAACTCTGCATGTAAAAGGGTGGGCGAGGAGGGGAGAGGGGCAGTGTGAAAAAGTTGGAGCATGGCCAAGACAATTTCGATGGAAGTATGGGCAAGCATGGCGAGGCGTTCTCGAAAGTTAAGCTCACACACTTGCACGCTCAGCAGAAGGGGTTTGTTCTGCTGAGCGTAACCCCTTCTGCTGAGCGTGCAAGTGCAAAGATAATTCTAACACAACGTGCATGTGTGTGAGGTGGGTCCTATTTGGGTGAGAGGGTGCGACCACTGATGAAGGCAATGCTCTCTTGCAATCTCCGACCAAACCAGAAGAGGGTTGAAACCCATGGGCCAATGCAAAGTGGGGCATGGGAACGTACAACAAAGCACATGGTGCACGCAACCCAAAGCACCACGGCTCAATGCAGTAAAGCACACGCCATGATGTTGCATTCGAGCTTGCGACGGCAAACGAAGAAGCAACGACACTTACGTGGGATATGACACCTGCAGCTGGAAGGGGTTGGTGTCATCGCTGAAATAGGCGGCAACGGCCACGAAGTAGTGTGTGCCAGGCTGGACCGAGATAGCGAGGGTGCTGCAGTCTTGGAACTCCGTTTGGTCATTAGCGCTGCAAGGTCAGGGAGCAATACTTGAGCCGTCAATGTTAGTCCGACACAATGGTCCGGAAACGTGAACGCTGCCCTGCTGCCCCTCGTTGGCCCCAGCCATCCAACATTTACCCTTGCCAGCTCCACTTACTTGAGGCACTGCAGCTGTGATGAGGAACCGTCAGGTGAAGCGGAGGACCACACAGCGATGACGGTGTCAGAGGTAGTCTGCGCTGAGCAGGTGGTGAATGTTGCCTGTCCTTCTCGGTCGGCCTGCCACCTGAACATGTATCCCTTCTTGGCATTCATGCCGTACCCGTTGCAATCTGTGGGTGCAACCTCTGGTATGGCACCAGACATCTGCAACAATGGGCGCGGGTTAGGGGTGACAGGGGTGGCTAGCAAACCAGTTGGTTGTGCTGAAGCATGGACCACCCCATGTGGCTGTTACATGGCAGGGAACAGCAGCACATGCCTGACCTACACAACTGCCTCCCTGCCTCCGGCTGCCCGCAGTCCACCCAACAGGGATGAGCAGGCCGGCGTTCGCCGGGAACAAATGCTGCTGCCCTCAAAGAACCCCCAGACTCACGCTGTACACCTCGCTCTGAAAGGGCAGCGGCGAGTTGATGGGGATGGGGTTGCCAAAGGCACCTTGGGCTGGTGGTGGGGCTGGTGGGCTCGGGGGCGGAGGCGACGGGTGGGGTGGGCTTGGCGGGGATGGGCTGCAGTATGCATGCGGGGGCAGGAGGGGGCGAAAGCTTCATCAAGGAATGCATTAGTTTCCCCACCCGGATGCACCCGAGAGCTGCTTGAGCAGGGTGCCAAGGTTGGGCCGCTCCAGCTTATTTCCCTGCACTTGGTGAGCGTACAAGCTGGGCTGGTTGGCGGCTGGCAAGTCACGTGTTGACATTGCGGTAGCAAAAGCCTGCCATGCGCGGCACAAAGCAGGCGTGCTGCGGCACCGGCAAGAAGCGGCGCTCACGTTGGCTGTGAGACACGCAGCTGGAATGGCCGGGTGTCGTCGCTGTTAAAGGGGACAACTGCCACAAAGTAGTATGTGTCGAGCTGGACCGCGATGGTGAGGATGCTTGCTCGGCCGTTTTCGCTGCACGTTTGCTCCCCAACAGGATCGTCATTAACACTGTGGGGCAAGGCCATGGGAGCAAGAAGTGGGCGGTGGGGGTGGCATGGCACAATGATGGTCTGCAAGCGCTGGCGCTGGTTTTGCTGTGCCTTGCTTGACCCGGCCAACCACCAGGTGCACTTCCCCAGCTGCCCTTACCCCAGGCATTGCAGCTCCGATGCGGGGCTTTCGGGTGAGGCGGAGGACCAGACAGCGATCATGGTGTCAGCGGTAGTCTGATCAGTGCAGGTGCTGAAGGTTGCCAATCCCTCTTGGTTGGCCTGCCACCTGAACATGTAACCCTTTTGGGCAGATGTTACGTCGAAGCAGCCCGTAGGAGCGACCTCAGGTTTGGCATCGGACATCTGCAGCAAAGGGTCGGGAGCTAGGGGCATGAAATGGGTGCCTTGCAAATCAATTCAACCGATCCGAATGAGTTAGTGGACATGTGGCAGTTAGATGGCAGCGCACAACAACACAGGCCTGGCCTGCACGGCTGCCTCCCTGCCTCAGGCAGGCCTTGCTGCGGCAGCAGGCTCCGTCTGCCAGCAGTGCACCCTGCAGGATGAGCAGCCGGCACTCTCCGGGCGCACATGCTGCTGCCAACAATGAACCCCCAGACTCACGCTGTACACCTCGCTTTGGAAGGGCAGCGGAGAGTTGATGAGGATGGGGTTGCCGTAGGCACCAAGGCCTGGCGGTGGGGCTGGTGGGCTTGGGGGCGGGGGCGGCGAGGGGGGTGGGCTCGGCGGTGGTGGGCTGCAGTATGCATGCGGGGCAGGAGGGGGCGCAAAAGAGAGAGGGTGTTTATCCTTGCCAGGCTGCGCCCGAGAGCTGCTTGAGCGGGGTGCCTAGGTTGACACCGCGCCTGCAATATTTTACTGCATGGATTGCTCATTGAGTGTGCAACCCAGGCTGGTGGGTGGCAACGACCTTGTCGGCATTGCGGAGCCAGCAATCCGCCATTTGCAGCGCTGAACATGCGTGCTGCTGTGACGGCATTCATGCAGGACCTTTGCAGTGTCTTCTTGTGGCCGACAAGCATTGGGGCGTTGCATGCATGCTGGTGCATGCCGCCACACTCACGGGGGTGGGGCCGTGGCACGGTGCGTCAAGTCCAGCTTGATGGAGAAGAAAAGGTCGCCATAAGGCAAGGAGGACCATCCGTCATTCCATTCTCGGTGTGCCACAAAAATGTTGGACGGGGTGGGCCGAACGCCTCGGTTCTCGGTTTGCGTGTCAGTGAGCCACGCAATGACACTTGGGTTGTCAACCGTCTCCATCGTCACCACGAGGGCATACTTGGTAGGGTCTGTGTGGGATAAGGCCCACTCGTTTGACAGTGGCACGGTGATGTAGGATCCGTAACCATCTGCACCAGACCCAAATGGTGGAAGTGCCACGCTGGCCACCTGCGTGACCAGGGCTTCCGCGGAGCGGGGTGCGCCAACGGGATTGCTGTTTCCGTCCACAGAGTGCAGGGAGAGCAAGAGTGGCAGCGTTGCCGCTTCGTGTGCGCCACCATAAACGTTGTACGCTGCCAGTCCAAGTGTGATGAAGTTGAGTCTGGCGTAGGGAGGCAGGTTGAGGACTGCCGCGACACCTTTGGTGGTCACAATGCCGGCTCCTGAAAGTTGTGCACGTGGGTTGGCAAGGTTGGACACCGATGTGGAGACCTCTCTGCATGCAAGTCCATTATGCACAAATGGCAGTGAGATAAGGTTACCACGAGATGCTGTGTCGAACGGCTGAAGAGTTGAGGAGAAAAACAAGAATGGAGAACAAGGCAGAGTAGAGCAAGATGACGCCTAGCAGAGTAGGGTGGTGAGCAGAGCACATCAGAGCCCAGCGGAGGGGAAGAGAGGGTGCAGCAGAGCAGAGCATAGCAGAGCATAGCAGAGCATATACACGCCATGCCCGCAGCCACTAAAGAATGACCAACACGCACAGCTACTCACGTGGTGAAGGTGACCAGCAGCTGGAGTGAGGTGCTGGGCTCGCTGGTCGAAGAAGCTGCCACAAAGTAATAGATGGTGGGGTCAACCCAAAGGGTGAGGGTGCTTGCCGAACCGAAGCTGCACTCATTGTCTTTGGCAGCAGTCCTGCGGGCATGGGCAAGATCCAGACCAGGTGAAGCCAGGGCCATTCAACAACTGACAGCACACACCCGCCCCACCCGTGCGAACGTTGCACTCTTACCCCAGGCACTGCAGCTCTGATGCGGGGCCGTCGGGTGAGGCGGAGGACCAGACAGCGATGACAGTGTCGGCGGTAGTCTGCTCCGTGCAGGTGGTGAAGGTAGCCAGCCCCTCCCTGTCTGCCTGCCACCTAAACAAGTAGCCCGGCCCTGTTGTGGCAACTTCATTGCATGTGGGAGGGGACAGCTCTGCATGTGCGTCAGACATCTGCAGCAGTGGATGAAGGGCAAGCAGGTGGGTCATTCGGCATGGTTGTGGTTGCGGCAATGAGTGGAACACTCGTCCTGTGGGAGCTCTGCCAATCCACCTGCCATAGTGGGACTGCGCTAAGGGGAAATGGCCACGAAGAGGAACCAGCCAGGTCCTCGGTGCTGTGTGCTGCATCCCGCCAGCTACCCACATGCTGGTGCCACCCATGGACACTCACGCTGTACACCTCGCTCTGGAAGGGCAGCGAGTCAATGAGGATGGGGTTACCATAAGCCCCTCCAGGTGGGGGTGGAGGCGGCGGAGGAGGCGGAGAGGTGGGAGGTGGGGATGGGGATTCCGGCGGAGGCGGGGGTGGAGGCGGCGGAGGAGAAGGAGAGGTGGGAGGTGGGGATGGGGATTCCGGCGGAGGCGGGGGTGGAGGCGGCGGAGGAGGAGGAGAGCTTGGAGGTGGGGATGGGGATTGCGGCGGAGGCGGGGGTGGAGGCGGCGGAGGAGAAGGAGAGGTGGGAGGTGGGGATGGGGATTGCGGCGGAGGCGGGGGTGGAGGCGGCGGAGGAGGCGGAGAGCTGGGAGGTGGGGATGGGGATTGCGGCGGAGGCGGGGTTGGAGGCGGCGGAGGAGGAGGAGAGCTGGGAGGCGGGGATGGGGATTCTGGCAGAGGCGGCGGTGGAGGCGGCGGAGGAGAAGGAGAGCTGGGAGGCGGGGATGGGGATTCTGGCAGTGGCGGCGGTGGAGGCGGCGGAGGAGAAGGAGAGCTGGGAGGCGGGGATGGGGATTGCGGCGGAGGCGGGGGTGAAGGCGGCGGCGGCGGAGGAGAGCTGGGAGGAGGGGATGGGGATTCCAGCGGTGGTGGGGGTGGAGGCGGCGGCGGAGGAGGAGAGCTGGGAGGCGGGGGTGGGGATTCCAGCGGAGGCGGGGGTGGAGGCGGCAGAGGAGAAGGAGAGCTGGGAGGCGGGGGTGGGGATTCCAGCGGAGGCGGGGGTGGAGGCGGCGGAGGAGAAGGAGAGCTGGGAGGCGGGGACGCGGAGGCTTTGGGAGGTGGGGGTGGAGGCGGCGGAGGAGAAGGAGAGCTGGGAGGCGGGGACGCGGAGGCTTTGGGAGGTGGGGGCGGCGCCGGCCTTGGTGAGGCAGGGCTGGGCGACGGTGCTGGTGGTGCTGGTGGAGATGGCCTGGGTGGAGGGGGGCTTGGCGGCGGTGGAGGGGCTGGCGATGGTGGGGGCGGCGGGCGCGGCGGCCTTGGGAGAGGAGGGGACGGCCGGGGGGATGGAGGTGGCCTAGGGCTGCAGGCAGGCAGGGAGGCAGCTGCATTGTTCAGGGTAGCATGGTCACACGTGAGCATTGAGGCGGGTATGATGTCTGTGCCGTGTTGGATTGCATGTGCTAGGTGCGTGCTGGATCATGGGTGAGCTGTGTGCCGGCTCGCACCCATGCCCCATTCTTCCTGGCTGCCATCCTGCACGCCAGCCAATCTCCCGCCCACACAGCCCTGACGTACTCGAGCCCGTCTGGCTGCCAGCCCGTCTGCCCGCTTCGGCCTCACCAACACGCCTCACATGGCGCCCCCATCTGCAACTGCACTTCCCCTCCCTCATTTCTGCTACCATCGACTCGGCTGCGCCGCATCACTTGTGTGCCAGTTGGATGGCAGCTTGTCCTCACCTTTGAGTTGCACGCGGGGGTGGGGGTGAAGGTGGGCTGGGGGGCCGAGGAGAGGGCGGAGGAGGCGACGGGCTTGATGGCAGCGGAGGAGAGGGCGGAGGGGGAGGGCTGAGGTTTGGCGGTGGAGAGGGGGAAGGTGGAGATGGCGAGGGTGGGGGTGGGGGCGAGGGGCGGGGAGGAGGTGGGGGGGACGGGCTGGGTGGAATGGGCGAAGGCGGGGGAGGCGGTGGGGATGGTGCGGGTGGCGGGGGGGGCGCGGGCTTGGGGGGCGGCGGCGAAGGCGGCTTCGGTGGCGGCGGGGAAGGCGGCGGCGGCGGCCGTGGGGGCCTTGGCATGGGAGGCGACGGACGCGGGGATGGGGGGGGCCTGGGGCTGCGCAGGAGCAGGGTGGGTGCGGCGCCTGGGTCAGATGGAAGCAGCACAGGCGAGGAGGCAGGTATCGCCCCTTATGCACAACCTGGCGCATGAGGCATCAACGGGAGGTTCGCACTGCTGCTGGCTGCGGCAACGGCGGGCGGGCAATAAGGAAAGGCGGCGCATGTTGCCCGGTGCGGCAGCCTGGCAGGCCAGCAAGTATCTACCACGTGAGCACATTGGCTCCCCGCGCCCAGTTTGCTTACGCCTGTTGGGCACGTGGCGGGGAGACTTGGAAGAGGCGGCGCCCGCTAAGGTGCCCAGCGCCGGTGCCGGTGCCCAAGGAGGCTTGCTTCACGCCTGCAATTTCCGTCTCCTCAGTTGCCCTGCAGATGGTGACATGACAGGCACCGCACACTGTCTCGGCTGCTGTGTGCACACATGCATGGCAATTTGGCCTGTAAGGCAGTGCCCCCGCGGAGGATGGGGCGCTGCCAATGGGCGCTGCCCAGCTTAAGACACGGACAACTGCCCTGCAGGGCTCGTCATGCTCCGTGTCATTGCTGGTTGTCCGCTGCCCGCCGCCACCTGGGTGGGCATGCGTGCAGGCGGGAAACCCTGGTATGGGCGGGCAAGCGGCGCCGCCGATGGTAGCTGCCAGCGGCAGCAGGCCGAGCCAGCGGCAGAGTGGATGCACAGCCTGAGATCACCCGCTACCCCCCTTGATACCGGCTTGTGATTTAGTCATGCAGCAGAACGGCGGCGAGCAGCGGGCAGCCGGCGGGCAGGCGGGGGCATGGCTGGGCGTCAAGCGGCGGCGCTGAACGGGGAGGCTGCTGCGGCGACGGCGGCGGCGGCGGCGGCGGCGGCGGCAGTACGAGCCTTGCGCTTTGAGGCGCCAGCCGCACCTGCTTTTAGCAGCGGCCGCGCAGATACCTGCAAAGTGTGGGCCAGCAATGAAACAGCAAACGTTCGGCCGCACGCGGTAGAGCTCGTCAACACCCCAGCTGGGGGTACTGCCTCAGCTGGGACCTCGGCTTGCTGGCTGCAATGAACTGCAGGGCACCCCTGAGGCGAATAGAGGCAGGCCTGGGCCGCATTACGGGCCAGACAGGGCAGCCAGGTATTGTGCACCCGCCGAGAGCCATGCTAGGCCGGCGCAACATCACAGAAGACACAGTGACTCACCTGAGATGCTTGAAACAACGACCAGAAGAAGTAGGCAGCGCCATAGCCCCCAAGAGGGGGACCTCCCGGGCGGCATACTCGCAAAGCGGCCCGGCAGCCGGATTTGCGGGCCTGAAAGGCTACAAGATCAGGCGGGACCGACTGCAGGGCGAAAAGGAGCTATGGACAATTGGAGAAGAATAGGCGGCAAGGCATTACACTGCCGCCGTCGGAAGAAACACCGTGCATCCAGCACAGCATGCTGCCCCAGACGGTCCTCGTGCTGTACGATTGTAAGTTTCAGCGGCAATCACGCGTCAGGAAGCGTTCGGTCCCTGCTTGTGCACAGGCCTGCTCGGTGGAGCAGTGCTCGTACATACGAGCCCGCTGGAATTCAAAGCAGTCAATGGCGCGCTAGCTTTAGCCATGCGTTCGATTGAGCCCTGAGGGTGTGACTCTGCAGCCTTCTGACGGTGGCCTCCAGTCCGGTCACCGGGACTGTGCACGAAGGGCTGCTCCGGACGACACCCCCCGAGGCACGGTCTGGCTGCAGCTGGGACCCCCCGATGAGCCAGGCATACCTGGTCACCAGTGTTGGGGGACCTGCCTCCACTGGAGGGAGGCAATACGCAGACAACGTCCGGACAGGGCCAGTGTGCGCCCGGTACTGTCCCCTCAAGCGCCCGCCACAAATGCTCCCCCTCTACCGAGGGTCCTTTACCTGACTTTGCGGTGTACACAACCGGCAGGGCTCCCTGGGTGTGATACATGACCGCACTGGTGAGCGCCACCAGGCAGAACCGGGCGCTCAGGGCAGCGGCCTGCTCCCTGACAACAGCCCGTTGCAGCCTTTGGGCACAGCAGCATGTGGGTGCCAGAAAGTACAATGTAGTACAATGTGAGGGTCCAGGCTGCATGGCCACGAAAGCAAGGGTGCAGCTGCGCCCGCCTGCAGGCACGTGCTCACCAGCTCCCCGGGGGCCGGCAGGTTCAGCCTCATGCCGGTGCTGCACGCTGAGGTGGCAGGGCAGCCAGGGGTGGGAGGTGGGAGGGCAGGGAGTGCATGTGCAGATGCATGCAGAGTCATGCGTGGGAGAGGTGGCCACGCCCCATGCCATGGCCGCTGGCCGTCGTTCGCTAGCTAGCCCGCGGGGGCGGCCTGCTGCAGGTACTTCTTCACCAGCTGCCCCCACGCCGTCAGGCGCAGCTCCATGCCAATGCCGCACCCCCAGCTGGACAGGTCCTGCAGCATGCTGGGCGGGCAGCGCATGTGGAGGGTCCACGCGGTCCACGGCAGCCCCAGCTGGGCGGCGCGCTGCATCAGGGCCTCGCACTCGGCCGACGTCTGGTAGCCGTCCACGGGTCCAAACTCCCCCAGCAGCACGGGCAGCGTGCGGGAGGGGGTGACAAAAAGGGCGTCAAAGTCGGCCACCGGGTTGTCTGCACGGTGGTGGGAGGGGGGAGGGGGAGCGGGGGGGGGGAGTCCAATACGAGGACGGAACGGTGACGTCAATGACGGGAGCGCTGAGCGAGCGCACTGTGTGCAACCCACGGCGCAGTTGCAAGCCACGGCATGCCACTTCGGCAGCACAGCGCCACAGCAGTGGCAAGGTGTGCAGCAGCAGACGTTGCAGCAGCGGCAGCAATGCAGCAGCAAGGCGGCAGCAAGGCAGCAGCACAGGCAGCAGCAGGAACACAGCAGCAGCAGCAGCAGCAGCAGGAACACAGCAGCAGCAGCAGGAACACAGCAGCAGCAGCAGCAGCAGCAGGAACACAGCAGCAGCAGCAGGAACACAGCAGCAGCAGCAGCAGCAGCAGGAACACAGCAGCAGCAGCAGCAGCAGCAGCAGGAAAACAGCAGCAGCAGCAGCAAGAAGAAGTCAGAAGCAGAAAGCAACATGGCACAGCAGCAGCACCCAACATGGCACAGCAGCAAGAGCAGCAAGGAGCGGCAGCAACAGCAGCAAGGAGCACCAGCCCAGCCCAGCCCCAGCCCCACCACCAGCAAGGCACCAGCAAGGCCCCCAGCCCGGCAGCTCACAGGGGTGCGTTTCGTACACAACGTTGCGCCCGCCCCCCGCGGTGATGGGGCGGGTCACGTAATACTGGATGGAGCGCGCCCACGCACGCGTCCCCTGCACTGTAACGATGTGCGGGTACAGGCCCAGCGCTGCCTCCTGCTGGCGGATGGCCGCCACTGCGCTGTTCATGGCAGCCCACACCTGTGGGGTTGGTCGGGGTGGGGGGCAGGGGGAGGGGGCCAGGTGGGACGGGCAAAGTCAAGTTGCTGGTCAAACTCAGCGGCGGCAAGGAGTGCATTTCGGTGTGTGTTTCTGTTGAACCGGAGGAGAGCATGGCGAGCACGCGTTGCCCCTCCATATGCATGCATGCTGCAACGGCTTGCCTGCGCATCTTGGGCGCCGTCAAAGTTGGACTCCGGCTCGTTGCTCAGCCCAAACCACACAAACGGGTGCCTGCCCAGCTTCTGCACCAGCTGCGTCCACAGGGTGTTGGTGGCTGCTGTGGGCCACCCCAGGGAGGTGTGGCCCCTGCGGGGCAACCAGGCGGGGAGGCACATGGGCAGGCAGGGGGGAGGCAGGCGGGGTGGCAGGTGCACTGGCCAGGTGCATAGCACTGAGCATTGTGACGAGGGGGGCAATCTTGAGAGGGTGGTGCAGTGGGTAGACAGGCGTGGGGGAGGAGCGCGGAGGTGGTGGGCGGGCACAGGAGGGCCAGGCGAATGCTGCATCGTGCCGCGACAGCCGCATCTGGCAGCCCCAGGCGCTGGCATGCAATCAAAGGGCGCTCCGCCTGGCCCCGCCTCGGCCTGCTGCCTGCGCTCTCCTGCATATCCCCCAGCCCCCCTTCCCATCCTTGGCAGCCTGCCCTGCTCACCAGGCGGACTTGCTGCCCCACATGGACACCAGCACCTGCACACGCGCGTGCTTGCTGCCCACGTGGGCCAGGATGGCATCCACCGCGTTCAAGTAGGCGGCATCCACGGCACAGTTGGGCCAGCAGTACTGGTTACTACTGTCGGCGGCGGTGTATGCCTCGAGGTCCAGGCGCAGCAGGGTGGCACCCCTGCGGGTGCGAGGGCAGGGTGGGAACGGGGGGCGGGGCGTGGCCTTGGGGCGCGCAGCGAGAGTGGGCTGCGATTTTGCGGCATAGCGAGCGCTCACTTATGCCGGCAGGGCAGGGCAGCTGGGCATGGTATGGGTGAGGCCGCAGCGCTCCCCTGCACCCCCCCGGCACGCCAGCTGCCAAAACACACCGCCCTCCCTCTGCCTCCCTCCCTCCCCAGTCATCATGCTTCCTGCCCCCATCCTCCGCTCTTCCTCTCACATGTGCTGCACACCATGGTTGGTTCCCAGTGTGCCGCCACAAGCAGCACCCGTCCACCTCGCAACACATCTGCCCCC
>JAPTJF010000735.1:0-17259 GCA_029339195.1 Micractinium sp. NFX-FRZ
TGCTGGTTGAGCTGACAACGCAAGAGATGGGCAACGGACGTGGGCAGTGGCGCATGCCCATCGACCCAATCGATTGCTCAAAGGTGCGCCAGGGCTACGGTGCGCTGTGCTGTGCGTATAGGGCTTCGCTGCCAGCTGTGCCTGCTGTACAATGCTGCACCGCCACCGGCGCTGTCCTGCCACTGCAGTTGTGGCTGCTTCCCAGACGGGTGTCACGCTGTGTTGTACACTGTGCTGTGCCATGCTGTGGTCATGCTGTGCAGGAGGTGGTGTCCCTCATCAAGGACTGCATACAGTCAGACCCGCAGCGGCGGCCGAATGTCGAGCAGGTGGTGTCACGGCTGCGGATTACGGGCGTCAGTTGAGCTGCCACCCACTAACGGTTCAGCTGCCTTCCTTCCCAGCTTGTTTTGGCCCAGCTTGGCCTCATCAAGGTTATTGTTTCACCCGCCTGTTTGCGCCCTACAGCAGCATCCGATTCTTTTGTTGTATCAGTTGCTATGTATCCAAAGAACAAATTGACATTGGTGTATTGTAATTGCTATTCGTTGTGCCTTGTGTGGGATTATGTGACGCAGACCTAGAGGGGTAGAGGCTCGTCTTGCAAACACACACAAATGAAATCAAGTGATAAAGCACCTGTGCTGGGCAGGCACATGAGCTCAGAGGTGAACACGATACAAGCAAACAACCAGTGTGGTGGCAAGTGCGAGTGGCGCTGGTGGTACATGATACCATGCCTACCGTCCCAGCAGGTGTGCGTTCTGCGGGTGCAGCTGGAAGCACGAGTACGTGTCATAGTCAAAGAAATCCAGGCTCATGTGTTTCTTGTAAGCCTTGGCGAGCAGGGCGGGGTCAGAGGCGGTGGCAGCACAGGAGGGGCGCGCATCCATGGCACGCAGCCAAGCGCCAATGCTGCCGCCCAGCGCAGCGCTCACGTCGTACCCACACAGCTCCCGCATGCCCACGTCGAAACGCTTGATAAAGGGGTACACGTTGACGTCTGCGAGACTGGGCTGTGGGCCCAGCAGGAACGGGCCGCCGTGCCGCTGCAGCGCGTCTGCCAGCTGGCGGAGCTCTGCCTCGAAGGCGCTGCGCTGCGCGCCGCTCTGCACGCTGCCGATGCCCCAGTAGCGGCCCGTCTTGCCTGCAGGCGCGCGGCAGGGTGACCTCAGCGGATGAAGTGGCGGCGTGAGATGGGCTGCGGCAGCACAGGCTAGCGGACAGAGGTGCCAACAGCATCGGGGGCATGGAGGCGACCGGCAGGCAAGAGAGCGGCAGGGGAGGCCCTGGGTAGGGCAGGCCCTGACCCAGGCACGCCAGGCAGGTCCAGGCAGCTGTCCTCAACCCGGCACAGCATGCCCACAAAGCAGCCACCCTGCCACCCCTCACCTGCCATCAGGTCAAGCCCTGCCGACACCGCCCCGCTGCAGGGCCCCCGGAGGAGCCCCTCCATCTCCCGCCGCGCCGCCTCGTCAGCAGGCGCCAGCGCCGGGCCCTCAAAGGCACCGTCGATCCACCGGCATATATCGGCCGACTCCAGGTGCACCTGCAGGCAGGTTGGTTGGTGGGAGGAGAGGCAAATGGGTGTGTGATTGTCCAGGTGAGTACCGGGGTGGGTGAGCATGCCGGTGGGCATGAGTGAGGAGGCCGGCAAAGCAGGCGGGTGGATGGGCAGGCTCCTTTAATCAGGGGAGCATCTGCAGCGCGCCGCGCAGCACAGCACAGCACAGCACAGCACAGCACAGCACAGCACGGCGCAGCACAGCATATCAGAGCAGCTCCATGCTGAGCACAAGACATGCGTTGAACTTGAGCTAAGGAAAAAAAAAACAAAAAAAACACAAGGCCATGTGCCGCCAGTGTGGCGGACCTGGCCGGCATGCTGCACTGCAGGCACGAGGCCGCGGGGGTTGACGGATCGGTACCAAGCTGGCTTGTGCGCAAGGTCTATGTGCACGAGGTGGAAGGGCACGCCCTTTTCAAGCAGCGCAATCCACACACGCTCAGCATACTGCGGCAGCAGTGGGGGGAAGAGGAAGGCAGCAAGAAGCGGGCCCTTGTGAGGGAGGAGGGCGCAGCAGCTGGGTGGAGGGCCCAGAAAGACGAGGGACCTTGTGAGGGGTGGCACACCAGGTGCCTGAAGGGAAATGCAGAAGGGAAATGCAGAACACTAGCAGCAGGCAAAGCAGACGCCCATGATGATGCGCATGCGGGTGACAAACTTCGGGGCACAGCAGGAGCGGGCAGTGCTCACCGGGCACAGGGTGTGGGTAAAGAAGACGGGCTCCTACGGTAGCGGAAAGGCAAGGAGGCAGCTGTGAAAGGGTGGCTGCTGGAACACCAACGCACCATGGACAACCTGTTAACTGCTGACACGCCCATGAATCCCAGGAACACCGGCTGTCAGCAGGAAGATGGCCGCCTCTTCTGCCCATGTGTCACCACACCCGGTGCTTGCACACCTGCTGTCGTGGCGGCGGCGGAGCGGCGAGCCCAGCGGCGTCCTGGGCGGTGAAGGCTATTGCCGGAGCGGCGCCTGCTGCTGTTGCTTTCGATGCGTTCCGCTCCTTCGAAACGCGGGCCATGTGGGAAGCGGCCCTGGGCCTCCCTCTCTCTAAGGAACTGGCAGCCACGCTCGCCGCCCGCCGAGGTGCAGAAGCTGTACAGCAGGCATCCATGCGCATGTGATGTTCAATTTGAGACCGCGCAAGCACTGCTGAGCCGCATAAACGGGCTGCTGTAAGCGCAGCACGGCGTGGCACCCAGCAGGGCTTTTGCAGCTGACTGCCTGCTTATCCGCCGCATGCCGAGAGCAAGCATCAGGACTGCAGCACAAGGAGGCGTGCGCAAGCGCCGACACTTGAACACACTTCCATCCTCCTTTGAACCCTCGGCGACGCCGGTACCCGTGTCGGCAACCGAGCCACTGCTGCCCAGCGCAGCACGTGCTTGTGCTCGAGCCATTTGCGGTGGCCCGACCTTAAAGAAGCGGGGCAGGCGCGTATACCCCTTCTGGCGGCACCGCCGCCGCCACTCAACTCGTTATCGCCGCTACCGCCACCGGCGCCAAGCTCGCGGTGCCCGCAATGGAGTCTAGCGTGAAGCAGCTGGGGGAGCATGAGGAGCTGGAGCGGTGCAGGGCGGCAGCGGAGGCGGGGCACGAGGTGCCGGCGGAGCTTCTGAGGAGCTGTCCGCCTCGCACGCTCCAGTGCGACGGGCGCGAGTTCAAGCGCCTGCGCTCGCTGGCCCTCACCGGCCGCCCGCTCTCCATCTGCTGCGTGCCCATGTTCAGCCCATTGAGCCTATCCTACCGCATCTGGTGAGCCGCCAGCTGCTTCCCGCCCTGCTGGGCTGCCGGCACAGCACGCTGCCTATCTCGACCGGCTGGCCGGCTGCCTGTCCCGCCACTCGCTGCCCACCTGCTGCGCCGGCCAGCAGCCCTCTGCGCTATGCTGTGCCCTGCGTTACGCCGGCGGAGGCGCAATTTCCCCACGGCGCGGCGCTGTGCAAGCCCCGCCCCACGCCCCCACAACCTCCCCCATGCTCCTGCCCCTGTCCCGGCCCCTGCCCCCGCCCGGCCCCACACCTGCCCCCGCCGCTCCTGCCCATCCCGCTGGCGCCCTCCCCACCCCTCCCTTCATTCCCTGGGACCCTTGCAGGACCATGATCGCCAACCTCACGGACGTGAGCTACACCGCCTTCATCGTGGCGCTGTCCATCGCTTTCAACGAGAACGAGGAGTTTTTGGCGGCCAGCTTCCTGGACTGGTGCGACCTGCTGGGCAGGTGAGCAAGCAACCTGCGCGTGAGGAACAGGGGAAGGGGCGTAGTACTGGCCAGCACGGTGTTAAACATTGAGTTGGAAGCTGGGACTGTCGCGACCTGCTTGGGAGGCGGCTGGGGACAGCGCAGCAGCCGAGCTGGGAGCGCGGGTGACGGCGGTTGTGCCAGAGTGGGCAGGAGAGTAGGGGTGGAGGGGCAGGGTGGCTGGGGGCAGGCAGGCTCCGTGGAATGGCTTGGCAGGCAGGGCGTGGCAGGCAGGCAAGGCAGGCTCACCAGCAGGACCTGCTGACAGGCACGCCATTGTCTTCCCGCCATCTGATTGCCTCCTCCTCTCCGCCCCCTCGCCCCCCTTGTACCTGCACCCCCACCTTCTGTACTGCCACCCTCTGCCCCCTTGTGTCCTTCATCCCCGCTCGCCGTGCCCTGCCCTGCCCTGCCCTGCCACCCGCCACCCGCAGCACCGTCTTCTTCATCGACATATTCATGGGCTTCCACACGGGGGTGATTGCCCGGTGGGACACACGCGCGGTGGTGGTGCGCGGTGAGCCACGCTGTGCCGCGCTGGGCCGCGCTGCGCTGCGCTGACCCGCTCCCCTGCTGCCGGGCTGGCTCCTCGCCTGCTGCCGCGCGGGACGCCCCGCTCGGCCACCAGCTGTGCCAGCCTGTACCTGCAGCAAGGGGCAAGTGCATCTGAAGTGTCCCCTGCGCCCCTGCACACGTGTCTGTTGATCTCACCAGTAGAGACCCGCAGCACGCGCGATCCCCTGCCCTGCCAGAAGGTTGTTTGACTCGAAAGCCTCCCGCGCCGCTGCGCACCTGCCGCCCGCCCCCACCCCTCTACAGATGGCCGCGCGGCCGCCCACTTCTACGTCTTCCACGGCACCTTCTGGATCGACCTGCTGGCCAGCCTGCCCGCCATCATGCAGCTCGTCACGCGCCTCACCAGCGTCAACCGCCGCTCCGTCCACATCTTCTACATGATACGCCTGCTGCGCCTGCTCAGGTGGGGCCGCGCCGGGCGCCAGCTGGCGGGGCGCTTCTTGCCAAGGCCGCGCCCTCGCACTGCTGTGCCCCACCGTCTCCCCGTGCAGCCGCCGCCAGGCAGCATGGATGAGTGGGCGCGTTGATCAATGATTGATTGGGATTGACTGCATGCTGATCGGTGCTGCTGCTGCCTGCTGCCGCCTGCAGGGTCGTCCGGCTGCTGCGCAACATCACTCCCGGGAGGGGAGCAGGCCCCATGCAGGTGACACGTCATGACACGCTGCGCTGGGTGGTTACGGCACAAGCAGGGTCGGGGTTGCCCCTAATACCTGCCCACCCCGCCCTGCCCTGGACGGCGCCTGTGCTGCAGCGTGCATCCTGTATGCCCCACCCATCCCTCAGCCGAGGCCCTCTGCCTCCCCAGTCTCATCCACGCATTGATATGCGTGCCTGCTGGCCTCCCGCCCGATCACCCCCCTAAACCGTGCCCACCTACCTCCCTGCCCGCCCCTTCCGCCTGCCCCCCTGCGTGCTGGCCTCCCCCTACGTCTGACCCCCTGCCTCCCTGCCTCCCCCTAAGCCTGCACCCTGCCTCCCTGCCTCCCCCTACGATGCAGGGTGTGGTGTCCATGCTGCCCACCAACACACTACTCCTGTTCAACGCCCTCTTCTCGCTGGCAGTGCTGGTCAATCTCATGGGCTGCATCTGGTGGAATGTGGCGGTGAACAATGGACTGGAGAACAGCTGGGCGGCTGTCGTGTGTGAGTGTGCTGTGCCACTGCGTTGTGTTGGTGTGGCAGGGGGGTACTTCTGTTGGCAGCGGCTCTGCGTTGCGCTCCGCTGTGGAAGCGCGCTCGTGAATGCCCTGCCCCTCCCCGTGCCGTCGCTGCGCCGCTCCTGCCTTGTCCCCCCATCTGCGCCGGAGGCCCTGGGCGGCGCTCGGCGCTGTGCCGTCCCACCACGCCTGCCCCTGCCCTCTCGGCACACCCCGCGCATGCACATTCACACCCCGCCCTGCAGCCGCCAACAAGAACATTGATCTCATCACCGGCACAGACGCGGAGCGTTGGTTGGTCTCCATCTACTTTGCCCTCACAACCGTGGCCACCATCGGTGAGGCACCGCTTTGAGTGTGCCTACTGCCAAGGGAAAGGTCACGCTGTGCAGAAGAGATCAAGTGGCACCAATCTGGCGGGGGATACCTGCTGCTCCAGCACCGCAACTCGGGCGGTAACGGCTGCCATTGACGGCCTTCTGGCCTGCTGCGTTGTGTCGTGCTGTGCTGTGCTGGCAACCAGCCTGGCGAATGGACTGGCTCCCGGAAGTGAGTAGTATGTTTCCACCCCCCTGTGATGTGCAGGTTACGGCGACATTACCCCGGCAAGTGGAGGGCCGGCGGTGGCGGATGGGGAGGGCAGAGTGCAGAGGGCAGCAGAGGGGTGTTGGGGCAGCAGGAAGGGGGCAGCCTTTGTCACAACGCACCTTTTCTTTGCCAGCACGGCATCCCTCCCTTCATTGATTCCCACACAACTCCCCCTGCCTGTGCTGCTGCCGCCTGCAGGTGACCACACAGGAGGTTGGTGTGACCATCCTGTTCCAGATTGTGGGAGGTGAGTAGAAGTGGCAGCTGGCTGGTGCTCGCTGTGTATAGCTTCCTATCGGCTTCCTCAACCCAACGCCTTCCGCTCCCATCTGCTCCCCCCTCCGGCTGCCCAACCAATCTCCTCGCCCTACCGCACACCTCACCATGGCCCCGCCAGGCAACCATCATGTACCATGCCCCCCAGCAGGCGCCCTCTTTGCTAGCATCTTCAATGTGGGTCGCCCCCATCCTTCCAGCCCTTCCAACCCACACCCCGCGTCCCACCCCCGCCCCCTGCAGTCACTATCTGGGGCTGGGCCATCAATGTTGCCACCGCCACCGCCAGCTTCTCTAAAGTTCAATTTGTAGCTCGTCCGTGCTCCAACCACCTGCCTGCACCCCTCCTGCAGTGGCCTTCTTTGGCTTTGCCATCAACGTGGCCACCACCATTCTGTCGGCCTCGGGCCCCTCTGCACGCCGCGCCGCCGCCGTCAAAGAGAAGATGCAAGTGCGTGGCGGGGGGGATAGCAGAGTGGGGACCCTCCCGGTGCACGTGGTGTGGGCAGGCAGTTATCAGGGGGGTATCTAGATGGGCAGGGAGGGGCAGAGAGGGTGTCGGAATATAGGTTGCAGATGGGGAGAGGGGCGAGGGATGGTCACCTTGGATCTTCAACCCGAAACTCACTTGAACCCATGTGGAGTATGTGCCGCGCTTGCCACCTGGCATCATCAGTTCTTGCACCATCATCATCACATTGCTCGCACGCGTGCGCTGTTGTCTCCCCTGCCCCTCAGGACGTGGAATACGTCCTGAGGTCCATGGAGATGCCCCGCTTCCTCAAGCGCAAGATCCGCCTCTACTTCTCCGAGCAGTGGCTGCCGCCCACCGACGGTGAGCTCGCTTGCTATGGGTGGAACCTGTCATGCCCTCTGCAGGCGAGGGAAGGCAATGTTCCCGACGATGCATTCTTGGCCTGCTGTGGACTGACGTGCTCCTCTGGCACACTTCCCAAAGCACTGGCTTCTGCCCAACGACTGCAAGTATAGCATGCATCCCTCAACGCTTTACTCAGCAACCCTGGCGTGCGCCGCAACATGCGCTGCTCAGCTACCCTATCTACTGTGCCCTCCTGCCCTGTGCTGCCCGCCCCCCGGCCCCCCTCCTCCTCTCGTCCCCTGCCCCTGCACTCACCCCACCCGGCCACCCTGCCCCGCACCTGAGTTCTTCAACCGCTCACAACCCTCAAGCGACCCCTTTGCTTCCTTGTTGTGTCGAGGGCAATCCGGCCACCCGCCCGCCTCTTGCCCCTGCCTCCACCTTGCCCAGTGCTGCTGCACCACCCTTCTTCCTCACCCCTTCTCAACTCCACACACTTTGTCTGCCTCTCCGCCCCGCTCCTCTGCCCCCTCCAGGTGCCCACGACCTTCGC
Organism: Micractinium sp. NFX-FRZ; assembly: GCA_029339195.1. Lineage (NCBI taxonomy): Eukaryota > Viridiplantae > Chlorophyta > Trebouxiophyceae > Chlorellales > Chlorellaceae > Micractinium > Micractinium sp. NFX-FRZ. The sequence goes on from JAPTJF010000735.1 coordinate 7,783, forward strand.
TTCCAGCTCTACCGCGAGCTGCCCACCCGCCTGCGCACGCGGCTGGTGCAGCAGAAGATGGAGCGCCCGCTGGCTGAGCTGAACTTCCTGCCCCACAGCCTGACCCACCGCCAGAGGAGGCAGGCACGTGGGGTGCCTGCCCGCCTGCCTGCCTGCCCCCTGGGTGCCAGGCACACGGTGCTGCAGTTGGAGCGGGGTGGCCGTGCGGGTGCCAGCAAGCTTTGTTTCCTTTTCTTACCGGCCATGCTTTCTCAGTGGTACATACATTGCTGGCCCCCACCCAGTGCACACGTCCTGGAGTGCTGCTGGGCGCCCACACTGCCGCTGACGGGGCAGTCGCCGCCTTTTGATGGCCATATGTTGTGTTGGGGTGTGCCCCCCCCTGCAGGTGCACCAAATCCTGGCCAGCTGCTCGGTTCTCATGCTGCTGGCAGCGTTGGAGCGGGAGTCAAACCAACAAAGAGAATGTGTGTACTGCCCCCCCTGCCCCTGCCCTGCAGGTACACCACATCCTGGCCACCTGCTCCGTGCCCATGCTGCTGTCGGCGGGTCGGGAGCTGGCAGAGGCGGTGCCGGAGCTACCTGAGAGCGACAGCAGCCGCCTGGACCTCTCCACCCCCTGCATCTACATTCTGGACGAGGGTGGGTGGGTGGGTGGGAAAGGGGGGAAAGCTGTAACGACTAGACTAGACTAGAGGGGGGGAGGGGGTGCCAGGGGGGCTGGACGAGGGCGGGTGGGGACGGAGGGCAGGCACTCCCCCTGGTAACAGCAGGCGGCGGTAGGGGATTCCAGGGGGCTGGGTGGGGAGGGACTGTGCCGTCGTCCTGCCAGCAACTCAGTCGTCCCGCCTGCCATGCAGTCATCCTGCCAGCGATGCTGTCGTCCCTGCCAGCAATGCCTTGATGCCTGCCAGCGTCGTAACCCACCCCAGCCTGCCAGCGGCGGCCCCGCCAAGCGCTGCCAAGCCGCAACTCCCTCGTGCACTGCTCCACGTGCGCTGCTCTGCATGGCCCCTCTTTTGTTGCAGGCGAGATGCGGGTGCTGGGCCCGGGCGACGCCACCGTGGTTGACCAGCACAGGATTGGCGGCAAGGTTGACTTCACGGGCCCCGCTGTGATTGGTCTCATGGATCTGTTCAGCCCCGACGTGTCTCCCCTGAATGCCAGCGCAGCCGCCGCCGCTGCTGGCGGGGCGCAGGCAGGCGGGGCCGCGGGCGCAGCGCCTGGCGGCATGCCGGCAGCTGTGGCGGCGGCCGGCACGGATCTTCCCAGCGGCGGCGGCGGCGGCGCGGGCAGGGGCAGCAGCGGCAGCAGCAGCAATGAGGAGGAGGAGGAGGAGGAGGAGGAGGTTGGCGGCGGCGGCGGCAGCAGCAGCATCGGCGCTGACGCTGGGATGAGCCCCGCCTGGCAGCAGCACACTCTGGCTCTGACCGAGTGCCACCTGTGGCGTGTCAACTGTCGCCAGCTGTTCCAGGAGCTGTTTGAAAAACAGCCCTGGGTGCTGAAGCACCTGCTGGACCGTCTGCTGGCCTCGCTCGGCGTGCCAGCCGGCAGTGAGCATGCCTCGGCCTTCCTGGGGTCTATGAGCGGCAGCGGCAGCGGGGTGGCAGCGGCAGCGGGCGCGCTCCATGGGGCCACCTTTGCTGCGCCCGAGCAGCAGGCGGCGCAGCGGGTGGGGCACGGCTACCGCAGCGGCGCGTCGGTGCGCCTGCTGCACCTGCGTGCGGACCTGTCTTCGGCCATAGCTGCCGCCAAGCAGCGCTTGCACGCGGAGCAGGCAGAGGAGGAGGCGCGCGGCATGGCGCGGCCGTCCAACCCTTACACGCAGGACAGCTGGGGCTACCTGCCGGGCGAAGGCGGCGTGGGTGCTGAGCTGGCGGGGGTGTCAGTGGCGGAGGAGGCGCAGCGGTGGGCCGGCCCCGGCGTGTGGCAGCCGGAGGACAGCCTCAAAAAGTGAGCGATGATGCAAGGCTGCCTGAAACTTTGAGTGTTGCATGTAAGCTCTTTGCAGTCAACAATAGGTTATGGGCACACTTGCAGGCGAGCTGGACAGTGCATGGGCTCTATCAGAACGTTTGCAGCATGTGGGTGGGGACGCTTGGAGTTACAGGGTCGACAGTGGCGCTGCCATGCCCGCCGGCCAGGGTTTTGTTGTGGGGCACGGCAGGTTGGCATGCTGTGCGCGCTACGTTACGTGAGGAGCAGCAGAGCGGCGACATATGTCAGCAGCAGGGCCACGCCTGTGAGGAGCAGCTTCGTGGGCCACCCCTGCGTCGCGCTGGCCAGACCACAGCACAGCACAGCGTGCTGGCTGCGCCTGACCTCGGCCGCCATCGCCATGTCGTGTGCCGCCTCTGCGTGGGCCGCTATTGACGCTGCCATGCGGCTCTGCAACTGCCACGCCAGCATCGTGGGAAGCACCAGCCCCAGGGCTACCTGCAGCACAAGCAGTCGACTGAATGGAGTGGTTGATTCATTGGTTGATTGAGTGATTGACTGACCCAATATCTCGAAGGAGGACAGTGCAGCAGGCCGGCCAGGCCAAGCCACGCATGGGCCCGCAGCATTGACTGTGCGCTGACACAGCAAAAGGGAGCTCGCAGTGCTTTCGCAGAGCACAGCAACAGGGAGCTCGCAGTACACAGCATGCCCCGGGTGCACAGGGCAAGCTGGGCAGCACGTGGGCTCACGGCGGCATGCCACCAAGCAGCTGCGACCCTGCCTGGGCGGCCAATGCAGCTGAATGACCGCACCGGCAACCACGAAAGCTCCCACACCGAGCGCGCACCTGGATAGCTGCCGAGCCTGCCACGCAGCTGGCCAGCCGCCCCCCTTGCCCCAGCCTGGCCATGCCGTGCTGTGCTGCCGGGGAGGTGGACACCACCAGCGCCCGCAGGGCTGCGTCAAGCACATCAATCACGCCAGCGTTGCTGGGGTGCTGCTCAAGGAAATGTTGGCAGACTGCAGCGGGGGCCGGGGGCAGAGGGACTGGGAGCGTCACGAGTGCTTCCGTCATGGCAACACAATGCTGCCCCTCGCCCAGCTGGCACGCCCGTTGCCGTCCCGCCCACCCACCCCTGCCGCCCAGCCAAGCATGCACCCGCACCTGGCCGGTTGTGGCTCAGAAGCACGGCCAGGGAGATGCCTGAAACCGCCAGGTGGTCCAGGGGCGGCAGCAGGAGAAAGGTGGCCAGGAAGAGGCCGACCGCCCAGCTGACGGCGACCAGCAGCATGAAGAGGCCGCGCCCCAACTGCCAGGGCCAGGGCCAGCCCACGGTGCCTGGCAGCTTGCGTGCAAAAGGCCCCACCGTGTCTGTCACCAGCGGCAGCACGCACACCGCCAGGCGCAGGAAGATGATGGGCACGCGCCTGGGAGGGCAGGGGAGGGGAGGGGGAGGGGGCCAGGGAGGGGGATGAGGGAGGGCAGGGCAGGGCAGGGCGGCGGAGGGAGGCAAGCCCAGCGTGTGACCAGGGCGTGCACACAGCACGCCAGCGTGGTGCTGCAAGGATGCAGCCGTTGTGCTGCAAGGCAGGCGTTTGCCAGCCCAACAGCGCTGGGTAGCACCTGGCTTGCACGGCCGCATGAGGGGCATTTGCCCGCCCCACCCACCCATCTCCCGCTCTCGTACACACGCACCCCACGCACATACACACACCTCCAGCGGGGGTAGTCGCTGCTGCGCCAGACGGACGCTGCCAGCAGGGCGCCCGCCAACGTGCCGTTGAAGGCTCCTATGAGGGCGTCCTTTGACAGCTGGATCTTGCAGAGGGCCGCCATGTTCAACGCCACAATCAGCGTGAGCACCGCTCGGTCGGTGTACACCGCCTTCTGCTCAAGCAGGCTGCGCATCCTGCCTGGTGCTCTTGGCTCCCCACGTGCTTGTGACCCGGAGCCTGCCTCTGCGGTGGCGGGAGTGCAGCAAAGCACGGACGCAGGGTGACGGCAGTCGGGACGGCAGCCGACGACGGGCAGGCAGCACCGCCGGCAGGGGGTGTCAACCGCAGCGGCGTGCGGCGCGACAGTCTGTGTTCGTGACGGTTCATCAGAGCGCTCAAGTTATACTTGTCCTGCGCGCTGCCGTGCCCACTTGCGCCTTGAATAAAGCTCACCTAAAGCTATCGGTGCACTCCCTGGAAAAGGAAGTGGAGCTTCAAACAATTGAATGTACATGCCAGGAGGAGTGCGCCCGCGAGAACCTGTGTCCCAAATGGCACAGCACGGCCACAGCAGGCGGCAAAAGAGCCCGCAAAACACAAAGTCTCCTCATCCTGGCATCGCGAGGCAGTAGTTGCAGGATATATTGCAGGCTAGCACTCCCATCCGAAGGCCACAAGCGGTGAGGGTGCCAAAGAGCAAGGACGACTGGGCGACAGGGCAGACCTGCTCAGTGCTGAAGTATGCTTGTTCATCCCAATTGCGGCGATCAACGATGACCGTGCTGGTGCCCCTGTGCGGGCACCGCCGCCGCCGCTGCCTGCTGCCGCCGCCAGCAGACTGCTGTCCGTGCCTGACTTGCGCACCTCACCCTTCATTTACTCATCAAGGCAGGCCATGGGGGCAGGAGGAGATGCTTTCTCCTTCTCCATTGACCGAGGGGGCACGTTCACAGGTGAGCCCTGCTGGGCGCGACAGCCTACTGGTACCAGCGCGAAGACCGTCAAGTGCGCACTCTAAGATTAGCCCGCCACAGCTTTTAGCTCCAGTTGCCTGCTCGTTGCACATTGCTGCATCCAGCCTTGGACGCCCACTGCCCGGCCACCCCTACCGCCAGCTACGCAGGCCGCGCAGGCCGGGTGGGTTGCAGCTGTTCCACGCCTGCCCATGATGCCACATGTGCACGCGGGGCTCGGACCCTCAAGACTGCCCCACCACTCAACATCCCCACCCCCCTTTGAGCTGCAGACGTCTATGCCGAGTTCAAAGACGCCGGCGGCGTGCTGCGCACGCGGGTGCTGAAGCTGCTGTCTGAGGACCCAGGCAACTACCCGGATGCGCCACGGGAGGGCATCCGCCGGGTGCTGGAGGCGGAGACGGGGGTGCCGCACCCGCGGGGCGCGCCGCTCGACACGTCACGCATCGCCGCCATCCGCATGGGCACGACGGTGAGGGGCGGGGCGCTGCGCTGTGCTGTGCTGTGCTGTGCTGCGCTGGGTGCGCTGTGGTGCGGCAGTGCGAGAGGCATTATTGCCATGTGTCATGTTACCATCTGCCTATGCACGCTGGTGAGGGATGGGTTGCTGTGCTGTGCTGTGCTGGGTGCGCTGTGCCACGGCAGCGGCAGAGACATATCCCACCATGTGGCACTGCTGCCATCTGCCTGGGCACGGCGACGTGTGTGCTGTGCCGTGAGCTTTCCTCCCCGTTTCCCCTCCTGCCAGGTGGCCACCAACGCGCTTTTAGAGCGCAAGGGGGAGCGCACCACCGCACCTTAATAACTGACCGCCAGCCTCTCGCCCCCTGTCCCTCCTGCCAGGTGGCCACCAACGCGCTGCTGGAGCGCAAGGGGGAGCGCACCGCGCTTGTGGTGACCCAGGGGTTCAGGGACCTCCTGCACATCGGCAACCAGTCCCGCCCCAACATCTTTGACCTGGAAATCAAGTCGCCGGACGTGCTGTATGACATGGTGGTGGAGTGCGATGAGCAGGTGGGTGTGGGTTGGCTGCTGGCGGTGAGTGCGGTGAGGACGAGAGCAGGGAGCAGCTGAGAGTGGTGGAGGTTGATGAGCAGGGTGGTGGGCTGAGGGAGGCAATGCAGTGTCGAGCCCAGGGTGGTGGAGTGCCTTGAGCAGATGGGTGAGCCGAGGGACGGCGCTGGTGGTGCGCTTGGGGGTGCAGGCGGGAGCTGCTGCTGCCCCACTGCCCCTCGTTGCGCTCATGGACATCACTCACTGCACGCCGCCTGCACTCACGCCTGCACTCACTGCACTCATGCGGTGCCCTCCCCTCCATGCATTACCCCTAAGCAGGTGGTGCTGCCGCTAGGAGACGCCCCCAGCATGTGAGTGTGGCAGAGGAGAGGTGGTGGGAAGTCAGGTGGACGAGGGGATGAGGTCGATAACTGAGGTGGCTCGTGGGTGGAAACCTGCGCGAGCGGGAGCAGGGTCTGGAGTGTAGCGCCGTGTCGGCTGGCCGGATGTGTAGGTGGGGTGGCCCGGCGGTCAGGGATCCAGGGAAGCATGCAACCTGAACTGCCTTCCCTGGTGCCCGACACCCGCACGCCTCCTGCCGCCACCGCTCTTGCGCCCACCTCACCCCTGCCGACAGGACCAATTGCGTGCGCCTGACTGATGTGCTCAACAAGTTCCCAATTCCCAACCAAACCCATGCTGCAGGCGTGCGGGCAAAGACCCCGTGGGCGATGCCCAGCGGCACCCGCTGGGAGGCACGCCCGCCACAGCGGTCACCGGGGAGGCGGTGTGTGTGCGCAGGGCGCCAGACTTGGGGGCGCTTCGAGCAGACCTGCAGAAGGTGTTGGATGCAGGTGAGAGTGGGGTGTGTGCGAGTTACAGGGTAGGCGTGTGCAGGTGAGGGGGGTGGGTGCAGGTGAGGGTGGGTTGTGTGAACTAGTGGGCTATGTGGCATTAGGCCTGTGGGGCTTGGGGTGCTTGCACTGCCACTTGCTGCCACTCGCTGCATGCTGCGCATGTCCCTGCTGGCCGGCTGCACGGCATTGTTCACACACTGCTGTGCGCAAGCAGCAGTCCGACCCATGCTGCGCCTGCTGCTGACGCTGGCATCAACAGTGGTGGGTGTGCAAGCGCACGCTGCCGCACTCCACGTGTTGTGCCTTGACCGTGAGCCGCCGTCCACTACTTATGTGATTGTGACTGGTCTGATTGTGGTCCTTTGCTGCAGGCATTGTGAGCGTGGCGGTTGTGCTGAAGCACGCAGCCATCTTCCCGCGGCACGAGCAGGTGGTGGGAGAGCTCGCGCGTGAGATGGGCTTCAAGCAGGCAAGGCAGAGCGTGGGTTTTGGGGCGGGATGGGACAGCAGCGCCTGGAGATGCATGTGACTGGGGTTGAGGTGCGAAGGCCGGCTGACCCATTTGTAGGCATCCAAGGGGTGGGCACCCGAACGTTGCAGCCTCGCTACCAGTCGCTGATGATGATGTGTGCCATGGACTGTTCCTGCCCGCCGCTGCGGCACACACACCGTGCCCTGTTGTGCCATGCTCAGCCATGCTGTGCCTGCTGTGCTGCGCCATGCTCACCCCCTGCTGTGCCTGCTGTGCAGGTCTCCCTCTCCTCCGTGGTCATGCCCATGGTCAAAATGGTGCCGCGTGGCTTCACCGCGGCTGCAGACGCCTACCTCACGCCACACATCATGCGGTGAGCTCTCCTTTCCTTGCCTTGCCTTGCCTCACACGACGCCTGGCTTGGATCGCATGGCTCTCGGCATGCAGTGAGAGGGGGCGGCGGGGAAGGCAGGGTTCGCGCTTTTGCGCCGTGCTGCCCCCTCCCGGGTTGCCCTTTCAGGCCGGGTTCATGATCTGATCAGGGTGTTTGCTTTCAGGCCTTAAACCTTAAGTTACTGCTGCCCCCTTCCCCACCGCAGGTACATCCAGACTTTCCAGGCCGGCTTTGATGAAGGGCTGAAGCGCGTGCCGGTGTACTTCATGCAGGCGGGTGCCGGGCGGCGGTGCAGGGGTGTGCATGGCTTGATGATGATTAAGGGGTGTGAGCAGGCTGGTGGGCCAATGGCTGATGCGCCAGAGCAGGCTGCTGGTGCATGCACGATCTGCGCTGTGCTCTGCTGTGCTGTGGTGTGCCAGCTGGGCGGCCAGATCCCGGGGCCCCAGCGCTGCACCATCAACACCAGGGCAGTTGCGGCAGTCTATGACACTGCCTTGCTCACTGTGCACTGCTCCCTGGCGCTCTTGCCTGGCGCTCTTTCCCTGCAGTCCGACGGCGGCCTGACAAGCGTGGACGACTTCTCCGGGCACAAGGCCGTCCTCTCGGGGCCCGCAGGTGGGGGCCAAAGCCCACGCGTGCTCTGTACCTGCGCGTCTGCTCGTGTCCTGCGCGTCTTGCCGCCTTGCGTGCCCTGCGCCCAAAAATTTCTGCGCTCTGAGCACCGGGACATGCCGTCCCCTCTTTCGCCGATGCTCGTTGCCCTGACCTCGAGTGATGCCATCCCGTGCTCTGGTGCTGCAGGCGGCTACGTGGGCTATGCTGTGACCACGCGCTGGGCGGGCGTGGATGCCAGCAAGTTGCAGATGATTGGGTTCGACATGGGGGGCACCAGCACGGGTGAGGATGCACGCGCGTGTGTGTGTGTGTGCAGAAGCACCCTGCCTTGTGCCCTCCCCCTTCACCTCTGTACAACCCCGCACCTGCCATCTGCGCACCTGCAGATGTGTCGCGGTACGCCGGGCGGTACGAGCACGTGTTTGAGAGCAGTACAGCGGGTGTGACGATCCAGGCCCCCCAGCTGGACATCAACACAGTGGCGGCGGGGGGGGGCAGCCGCCTCTTCTTCCGATCGGGGGTGTTCCAGGTGAGCAGTCCGCGCCCAGCTGGTTGCCTCACTCCTTATCACTCTACATTTGCGGGGGTGGCTGTCTTTCGCATGGGTGGGGCTCCAGCGTGTTCCAGGCCAGCTGCCAAAGCTGTTTTGCGGTGACGAAGGATGCAGACGCGGCGGGGTTAGTAGTCAAGGACTTGAGGGGCAATGTGTGTGTGTGCGCGCTCGGGGAGCGGCAGCCGCCCCTTCTTCCGCTCAGGAGTGTTCCAGCCTGTTGCCCTGCTTCTTGTCTCCAGTTGGCTCTCTTTCCCATGATTGTGGCCTCCTTGTTCCTTCCGTGCCCTCTCCGCAGGTGGGACCCGAGTCGGCAGGCGCGCACCCAGGCCCGGTGTGCTACCGCAAGGACGGGTACCTGGCCATCACAGGTGTGTGTGTGTGGTGGTGGTGGGGGGGGGGGGGACCTGGTGCAGTTGTGCCTTCTATTGCTGCGTTCAATGTGAGGTGTTGGGTACCTGGCCATCACAGGGTGGGGGGGGACCTGGTGCAGTTGTGCTGCTGTATATTAGGGGGTGTTTGTGGCTGCAAGCGCTGGTCTGCCTCGCCCCGCCCTGCTGTCCTGCCTTGCCCGGCGCTGCACCGCGCCGCCTGCGCCCCTGCAGGCGGCGACCTCCCTCTGCAGAGTACCACTCCCCTTGCAACGGCGTGTTGCATACATGCACGTGCATGCACCTGTAACCATGCACACACGGCTCACACATGCTTTCAGCAACCTCCTCCCTTCAGCCACATGTCCTCCCATGCACATCTTCAAACGTCCCTCCCTCCCTGTCCCTCCCTGCAGACGCCAACCTGGTGCTGGGCCGCATCCTCCCCGCTTTCTTCCCAAAGATCTTTGGGCCCCGCGAGGACGAGGCGCTGGATGCAGAGGGGGCCAGGTGTGTGTGTGTGTGTGTTGGGGGGTGGGGGGGTGGGGGGGGGGGGGGGGGGGGGGGGGGGGGGGGGGGGGCGGGGGG
>JAPTJF010000736.1:0-17180 GCA_029339195.1 Micractinium sp. NFX-FRZ
AATCTCGGCTCGGCGGTGTATGGGGTGGTGTGGCGCACGAAACCCATGCCCCAGGCAAGCACGAGAGATAAAGTGGAGGCCGGCAGCAATGGTACAGAACATATCTCCCTCCCCTCTTTTGGCCCCCCTTCACCCCGACCCTGCTGCTCACCTCTTTAGTATCCCCTCCCTCAGGCGGTCACCAAGTATCAAGTAGAAGCCGCCGGGGGTGGGGGCCTGAACCTCAGCATCCGGGACGCGTTTGTGGCGCCACAGGGCTGCCTCCTGCTGTCGGCAGACTACTCGCAGGTAAAGACAACACAGGCATTTTTCATTTCCATTTTGCACCTGTGATCGGAATACCCATCTGCGTTTAAGAGCGCCCTTATTGGGGTCTGGCATCCTTTCACACCCCTTTGTTCATTTTTTCACATTACACTTTATTTTTTCCTCCCGCAGGTTGAGCTGCGGGTGCTGGCGCACCTGAGCGGCGATGCAGCGCTCCTCCACCTGCTGCAGCAGGCGGGGCCTGCGGGGGATGCCTTCAAGTACATTGCGCACGCCTGGCTGGGCGCAGGTGGGTGGGTGGGCACGTGCGGGCAGTCGGGATTGTTGCGTCTGAACGCTGTGCAGCCCTGTTTCCCCATGCTGCTCACCTTCTGCCCCACGACTCTGCCATGCCGTCTTCCCGCCTGCCTGGCCTGCTAAAACCTGGTCACTGCTGGGTCCCACCCATGCTTTCTCATGCAGGCGAGGTGGCCAAGGTGAGCAAGGAGGACCGAGAGAAGGCCAAGCGCGTGACGTACGGTGCGCTGTGCTGCGCTGTGTTGCGCTGGGCTGGGCCGGGCTGGGCGGGGCCAGGCTTCATTGTGCTCCTGTGTACGGAACTGGGCGGGGGGTGCACCGCTTGCCTGCCCAGGCGCCTTCACCCCCCGACCTCCCACCCCCAATCCTGCACCACACATCGCCCATATTGTGCAGGCCTCATCTACGGCCTCACTGCATGGGGCCTCTCGCAGGGCTCTGGCGCTCTGGGCATCTCACAGGCCGCTGCACAGGTGAGCCAGCCACCCCGTGGGCCACCCCATGCCCGCCCATCTCCCCACTTCGCTACACTTCGCTACAGCGCACCCGGCACGGCCCGCGCGCTGTGCAGCCCGCTGTGCTCTGCTCTCTTGAGCGAGTGCGGCGCGCTTTCAAGACAGCTGCTGCATACAGCAGTCATCCTCAACCCCTCGCCCCACACCACCCACTCATTTCTTAACTCTTTGCAGGAGCTCATCAACAGCTTCCTGTCTCACTTCAAGGGCGTGGCTGCCTGGATTGAGCAGACCAAGGCGGCGGCGCGCGCAGCGGGCGGCGTGACAACCCTGGCAGGGCGGCGGCGCCCCATCAAGGGCCTCTCATCCAGCGACAAACGGTGCGTGAGGGAGAGACCCTGGAGGCAGAGTAGCGCAGCGTGGAGGAAATCCGCATGTGGCAGAAATGGGAGGGGTATTGTTGCGCAGCTGGCTGTAGTTGTAACGGCCGACAGGGCGTGGCCGGCATGCAGACGGGCTTTCAGTGAAGTGGGTGGTGTTGTGTGTGTGTGAGTGTGTGTGCTTGCTTTATTTGCCTGCCCTCCTCTGGGAGCAGGCTTACTGCCCAGCCCCCAGCCCCCTTGTCTGCCCACCCCTGCCCACTCCCAATGTCCCCACCTGCTGCACCGAGTGCGCGCACAGAGGCTGGGCGTGCGGCTGCGGTGTTTGGACCTGCCTGCCTGCCTGCTTCCCTCTTGGTATCTGATTCATGCTTTTCATCGTCCCGCTTGCCTTGCAGGGTGCGTACCGAGGCGGAGCGCAAGGCGGTCAATGGACGGGTGCAGGGGTCTGCTGCCGATCTGATGAAGCAAGCCATGGCCGGCTGGTGAGCCTGCTGTGCCGGCAGTGCACATGTGCATGCAACCATGATGTACATCTTGCTGGTTGGGGCGCGCCAACCTGCAGAAGCAAGCCATGGCATGCCTGCTGTACCTGCTGTGCACGCCTTGCCGGCAGGCATCCTGTGTGGGCTGGCTGCCTCCGCCTTGCGAGGTCTCGTGCCAGCATGCCACACCCAGAGACAGATGGGGCATGGCTGCAGGGCATGTGCCTGCGCTGCGCCTGGCGAGGTTGGCGCAGCGCGCCGCCTGTGCCTACTGCTTGACTCTGCTCGCTTGCCTGCTGTCTGACTCTGCATCCCCTGTATGTCATGCCCTCGCTCCTGCAGGTGCCAGTGGTGGGAGCAGCATGAGCAGCCGCCGGTGCGCATCCTGGCTCAGGTAGGCAGGCAACCTGTGTCGGAAGCTGCTACTGCCCGCTGTTCGTTCCCTATGCTGACTGCGCGCATTGTGCACAGGCAGGCCCCGCCGGACTGCTGCTGGCAACTTGCCACTCCTGCTGCCACATCTTTTGGCAAGGGTGGCGCGTCTGCAGCTGCCCATGTGCCCTTCTTGACGCACCATCATGTTTTGTCACACCAGTAATCGAATTAAATCATTCCCCTCGTTGCCGTCTGTGCGTCTGCAGCTGCACGACGAGCTGCTGCTGGAAGTGGATGCCAGCCTCGTGGACGCACGCTGGGTGGCACAGGTGCGCTGAGGGCCGCTGCGGTCAGGGTTTATGCAGCAGAAGTGGGGTAGGGGTGGGGCCCGCGCACGGCGAGCGCAGCGCGGCGTTTCGCCTGCCATGCCCGCCGGCCACTGCCCTGGCTGCTTCCGGGCTGTGCTGGCTGTGCGGAGGCTGCAGCATGAGCCAGCAGCTGTGCTTGTTTGGTCCGCGCTCTGCACGTGTTCCGCTGGTATCGTGCGCCTGCTGTGCCCTGCTGTGCCCTGCTGTGCCTAGAGTGCGGCGCGTGTTGGGTACTGCGCAAGCCGAGGTGCCCGCCACCCCCTGTCCTGCCTGCCCTGCTGTGCCTGCTGCGTCCTGCGCTGCATGAGCTGCGGCGCGTGATGGAGGGCAGGCGTGCTGTGCCCGCTGTTTCTCCCCGTTGACCCCATGCTGTGCCTGCTGCGTCCTGCACCGCAGGAGCTACGGCGTGTGATGGAGGGGGTGGGCAGCGAGCTGCGGGTGCCCCTGGTGGCCAAAGTCAAGATGGGGGAGCGCTGGGGCAGCCTGGCAGCAGTGGAGTGAGGGCAGCGGCCAAGCCAGGGCTGAAGGGCGCCTGTCTGGGGAGCGCTGGGGCAGCCTGGGGGGCAGTTTGATCAAGCCAGGGCTCGGTACGGGCCTGGCCGTGCTCCCAGCGGGGCCTCAGAGGGAGCGGCGCTGGAGACAGGAGGGTGAGCATGGCAGGGATGGCGCTGCTCCCTGTGCCGGGACGGCTGTCCTGTGCCTGCCCACTGCACAGCATGCTCGGGACTTCGGGAACTGCTGTCAAGCCACCGTGGCTCTGGTGCATTGGTTGGCACGTACTGCTCCTGGCTGTGCCTCTACCAAAGTGTGGAGCAGTGCTTACAGATGGCAGCGAGGGCACGTTCATGGAGGTTTATCGAGGCGAGCTATTTAGAGGAATGGAGAGGAGGAGGGATGGCAGGCAAGGCGGTGTGTGCGCGCGCTGAGGGACAGGGTAAAAGAAGAAAGAATCGAAGGTTGGGATGGGGTGGGCATGCACAGTTGGCGGATCAAAAAGGGCGCGGAGTTTTTGGAATAGGTGGGCGGACAGAGGGCAGGGTTGCGGGCGGGTGCAGTGGCACTGTGATGGTTGCTCAAAAGCGTGGCAAAAAGGAGTGTTGGGGGTCGTTGTGACCGCCGTCCTGCAGGCTGCCTGCCAGCTGGCAAGGGGCTCGTCAGGCACAGCATGCACGACGGTGTCGCATCCGTCCCAATGCGGCAGCCCGATGGGCTGATGAGGTGCGCTGCTGAGCTCACCTCGCTCTGCCCTCTGGGAAGCCGGCAAGAACCGCCAACATCCCAACATTGTATTTTGTTGAAGTGCATCTTTTTTGGGGAGAGGCGAGGGGATGGCTACAAGGAGGGCCAGTCAGCGCGTCTGCCGCATCTGTGGCGCCTGGGGCTGGGGGCGCGGCGGTGGTGGCGGTGGCCGGCGCCGTGGAGATCTGCGGCCATGCAAGAGGAGGGTAGGGGCAGACTGAGGAAGGAGACGGGTGGGAAGACGAGGAGGCAGCTTGGAAGTTGTACAGAGCCGGGGGGGAGACCACGAGGCACTGCCCCCTGCACCCAAAATGTGCAAGCTCCCTGCACCCCTGCTCATGCCGCATGCCAAGCACCAGGCACTCACGGCGGGGTCGGCGGCGGGGGTGCCGGCGGCCGTGGTGAGGGCGGAGGTGGGCGGGGCGATTGCCGAGGCGGCGGCGGCGGCGACCGCCGGGGCGGCGGCGGGCTGTCCACGGTGCGCGGCTCTGAGCCGCCTCCCCCGTCTCCAGAGTTATCCTCTGGATCCACTGGACCCTCCGGCTCTGGTGAACTGCTGGGGGCGCAGTTCGGGTCGTCCGAGCCCTCGGGGCACGGCTCAGAAGGCACTTCTCTTGGGGGGCAGCCGAGGCCGTCCGAAAACTCGCAATCTATCTCTGGGCTGGGGCTGGGGCTGGGGCTAGGGCTAGGGCTAGGTATGAGGTCGCAGTCTGGAGAAAGGTCGGGGTCGCACACAGGGTCGTCTTGCAGGGGCGGGCAGCCCTCCTGCCCACGTGGGCAATCCTCCGGGTCTGGGGAAGGCCCCTCTTCCTCCTCTGGCTGTACTGGAGCGGGAGGTGGAGGCCTGGGGGGCTGCCGCATGTCGGGCGGCGGCGGCATCTTCCAGCGCAGGCGCGGCGGGGGCGGGCTGTGGGGCCGCGGCGGCGGGGGTGCCGGCGGCTCCGGCGGGGGCGGAGACAGCGGCACAGGGCTGGGCGGCGCCGGCGGGGGGCTGCATGTCAGGAGGGCAGGCGGCGTGGGCGGTGGGACAGTGGGGTGATCGGTACCGCCGGTGCGGGCGCTGCAGTGGCACATAATGAGGCCCTGCTCCGAAGCCAACGTCAGCAGCCAGCGCCTGCCCCGCCACCCCGAGCCCCACACTGTGCGCGTGAGCAGGCACATCAGCGCGTCGGATGGCACCAAGGAAGCTGAGCAGGCACAGGCGACACAGCAGCGGGCACAGCAGGCCCAGCAGCGGGCGCAGCACCCACCTTGGCTGCTGCGCTCCAGGCGGTGGTGGCGGCGGCACGTCGATCTCCTCTGGCTCTTCCGACTCCTCTGCGCCGTCTCTCCCAAAAAACTGCACCCTGCTGTTGCCTCGGTCCACCACAGCCAGCATGCCGCCTGGGCCCAGCGCCACGCCGGCGGGCCCGAAAAACTCGCCGGCGCCGCTGCCGGGCGCTCCCAGGGAGGCCACCCATTCGCCAGCCAGGGTGAAGATTTGCAGGCGCTGGTTGAACGCAAACATGAGCTCCTCATCGTCTGCCTGCCCGCTGGGGGCGCCGTCAGTTACGTAGATGAGCCCCTCTAGGGGGGAGACCGCTATGGAATCGGCCATGTTGAACTGCGGGGGAGGGGGGATGTGGGGACACGCACGCAGCACAGGTGGTGGAAAGGCCCTGGTGGAAAGGCAGTGCTTGAAGTGAAGTGGTCTGAAAGAAGTGGTGATTCCGCTAGATGAGGCGAGGGGGAGGGGGCGTTCTGTAGGTGGGAGCGACCACGGCTGACTGCTGCGCATGCCGTGGTTGAGCACGCCATGCACGCTGTGCCTGTGTGCTGGGCTGTGCTGTGCCGTGCTGCATCCCCCTCCCGCTCTCCCACCAGCCACCACTTGATCCTGCACCCCGCCCTCACCTGGCCAGGGCCGTTGCCATCCTCCCCGATGCTGCGCACAAAGCGGCCCAGCCGGTCGAACTCGCACACCCGGAAGTTGCCTGCCACAGGGAGCACAGTGCATGGAGCACAGCGCAGTGAGTGCGTGCGTGTCAAGTGCCTGCGATGCTCCGGCACCCTGTTCACGCCCAAATGCCCCTGCCGCCAGCTGCCTTGGCACGCACGCTGCCACCCCACACTGTAGGGTACAGCGCACAGCACAGATACACTGTAGAGGCTGCCCCTCCCGCCCTCACCTTGGTCCACCACCAGCACGCTCCCGCTGCCGGCGGCGTCGGCGCACGCCACTCCCGTGGGCGAGCTCAGCTCCCCAGCCCCGCTGCCGGCCGCCCCCAGCTTCCCCATCAGCCTGCCGTCCAGCCGGTACTTCTTCACCACCCCCTCCCCCTGCTCCGCCACAAACACGTGGGCGCCGCACACAGCCAGGCCGGTGGGCTGCTGGGCGGCGAAGGAAGCCAAGAAGGCACCCCCGCCGCTGAACTTGCTCACGCGGCTGCCTCCGTACTCGGAAACAAACAGGTTGCCGGTCAGCGGGTCCAGCGCCAGCCCCAGGGGCTCACGCAGCTGCGTGGGGTGGTGGGCCAGGCGGGGTGAGCTTGGCAAGCAAAACCGTGATGAGTTGGCAGGGGGATTGGTGGGCCAGCTGGGGAAAGCGGGCCCAGCGGCTTATGCAGCTGCAGGGGAGTCAGAAGGTGCAGCCAGGGTAGGGTGGGCAGGCAGAGGCACCAGTGAGCTGCCAGGGGCTCACAAAGCTGCTGGTGCGGTGGCAGTTGCGGGCGGGCAGGCAAAGGCGGGTGTGGCGGGCGGGGAGTGTGCAGGCACGCGGGCAGGCACAGGCGGGTGTGGCGGGCGGGGAGTGTGCAGGCACGCGGGCAGGCAAAGGCGGGTGTGGCGGGCGGGGAGTGTGCAGGCACGCGGGCAGGCAAAGGCGGGTGTGGCGGGCTGGGGGGTGTGCAGGCATGGGGGCAGGCCAGGGTGTGTAGTAGGTGCCGAGCGGTCACAAGAAGCGGCGCCTGGTGAGGCGCCGTGCAGCCAGCGCATGCCAGCGTGCACATGCGGCAGCAGCCGTTGAAAGCAGCACAGCACGGCACGGCACAGCACTGCACAGCACTGC
Organism: Micractinium sp. NFX-FRZ; assembly: GCA_029339195.1. NCBI lineage: Eukaryota > Viridiplantae > Chlorophyta > Trebouxiophyceae > Chlorellales > Chlorellaceae > Micractinium > Micractinium sp. NFX-FRZ. The sequence goes on from JAPTJF010000736.1 coordinate 6,913, forward strand.
ACAGCACGGCACGGCACAGCACAGCACGGCACAGCACAGCACAGCACAGCGCGGCCTCACCTTGCCGGGCTGGGAGCCCAGGCTGCCAAAGCTGTTCACAAGCTCTCCGGTGGCGCCGTCCAGCACCTGGATGCGGCTGTTGCCGCTGTCTGCAGGGGTGCGGGCACAGGTTGTGCAATGAGGTGTAATGCAGAAGATGCGAAACGAGACCAGGTATTCCCATGCAGAGGTGGTCATTCTGTCTGGGCTGAGCAGCGGGTGAGGTAGCGAAAACTTGGGACGCAACCGATGTTGCGGGGTGGGGAAGGGAGAGGGGAAGGAGATAGGGAGGTTGGCGGTGCCTCCTTGGCAGGCCTTCAAACGTGGCAAAGCTGGCAGCCACTGCCACTGTCTGCTGCAGAGCAATCTCCTTTCATCTTCGTGCCTGTGCCGCTGCTGCCGCCGCCCCCTCAGCCCCGGATCTGCTGCACGTGCACTGCAGGCTGCACTGCATGCCAGCCAGCCATCTCCCACTGCTTGCCTGCCACGTAGACATAGCCAGAGGCGTTTACGGCCACTCCATACGGCCGGTAGAGGCCGCCTTCTGTGCTCCCCTCCTCGCCCCATTGCCGCACAAACTGCGGCGCCATGGGGGGCCCAGCAGGGGAGGGGCACACGGGGAGGGGCAGGGCGCGTGGTGTGGGACGATGCACATGTGCTGGCATGCTGGCGAGGGAGGAGGCACGCGAAAAGAGGTGACCAGGGGGTCGCTGCCTCAGGGGGGCTGCAAGATGTGGGGGGCAGCCCACCCCAGGGAAGCAGGCGTGGGGCGCCCATTGGTGGTGCGGCATGTGCAGCGGAAAGGGGAAGGCAGGCGAGAACGGAGTGATACAACCTGCGCCTGGGCAGGTCCCCCACCTGGATGCTGTCAGCCCCGAGCAGGGCCCGCCTCGCCTGCCGCTGGACGTCTGCTGCTCCTGCTAGTCGCTGGGGGGCGGTGCTGGCACTGGCGCCGCCGCCCAGGCTCCTGGCCGCTGAGCTTCCCAGCGGGCCTGCAGATTCAAATGGTGCCCCATTGATGCGATCGTGTCAGAGGCAGGACATTGAAGGAAGGGAAGCACAAGGGTTGACAGGTTACGGCAAGCAGCAGTCAATGTAGCGTGGCGCCTGCAGCCAGCGGCAGAACGAATCGGAATGGGCACCCAACAGGGTCCAGGACGCGGGCGCAGGGCGCGTGCAGGCAGCGTCCACATGCATGCAGTGCTTTGGCACGGAGGGTTTGGAAAGTGACAAACCTACCCAGGGAGAGGACCAGAAGCAGGAGGAGGGGCGCTGCATGGAGGAGGGCGCGCAGCGCGTGCTGTGGATTGCGCGACGCCGTGCCAGCAGCGGTCCTGGGCGGCGGCGGTTGCAGCAGCGGCACCATGGCCGGCTGCCGGCCTCGCCGGCCCCGGGCGCCCGCACTGGCCTCCTGAAGACGTCAACCCAACTGGCGGTCCGTTGCTTTGCTTGCACGGTGCGTACAGCGGCGTCGTTGCCGCCGGCCGGGTGATTGCACGACCGGTCCTCTGGCTATGTGCAGGCTGCCGTCACGCACCAGCAGCTGCCTGGATGTGCGGGAACCGTCGCAGCATAGATCACCTGGCGTTTCAGTTCAAGCGAGGACCGCGTACGAAAGTGTGCCTTGCTGGCATTTGCCCCCAGGAGCCCAGCCCCCCCGCTTCTGAACAGCTCAGATGCTGCACTTGAAGCCTCCGACGGCCCAGTCCCGCAGAGGCGTGCTGTGGCGGCGTGCGGCGGTGCTGCGGGAGGAGGGCGGGGAACATGGGTCCAGGACAGGAGGGACAGGAGGCACGCGCCCGCCGGTAGCTACCGCCGCCAGTTCCTCACGAGTCCTGCAGCTTCCCATGCGTGCGCTGCAACATTCGTTGGGTTGTTGGTGGAACAGTGCCCATATGGCACCATCAACTTAGAAGCGTCCAGTGGGGATGGGCGGGGTGTGCAACCGTGCTTGGGGCAAACTAGCGGCTCCAACCTTCAAACGGAGGGTGCCGCCGCCCCCCTTGCGCTCCGGTCTCATCTTATGCGATGCGAGTATGGCGTGTCATTCCAGAGGACTCCGTGACTCAAATAGAGGAGGTGGGAAAAGAGCTTGAAAGTCTAGATCAGAGCTGCCCAGAGGCAAGGTTCAGTTCCCGCTGCCATGAAACGCAGCAAGTTCCAGCAGCCTCAGGCTGCTGCCGGTGCTGCTGCGCACCGCAAGTGGTCGGCTACCTTACAGGAGCAACCTTCCATGTGACTCCAAATCAGGCAGTCCCCCAAATCACGTTCACATGCAGGCTGGGGTGTATTCGAATCAGACACCTTGTTGTGGGTTTGGCCACTGTGCCGCCTCGCCGCGCCGCGCCTACTGTGCCTCTCTAGCGGCCCCTCATGAGGACGCGGAGGGAGCGCTGCTCTTCTCTCCGGTCCCTTGAGACTTGGAGGCAATAGTCACCCGTATCCAGCATACCAGCAGTTCGCGCACGGAAGTGCGGGCGGTCGGAGGGAACCTTGTGCAGGTTCTGGTTTCGCTTCGGTTTCGAGGTGCCATTCTACGCTCGGCATGTATACACACGTTCAGGTGTGACAATGGCAGACGGTACAGTGCCTGGGGTCGGCGACGGGCGGCCAACCTGGCAGGGCGGCGGCGGCGGCAGGGCGGCGGCAGCAGCACGGCAGCGGAGAGGGGATGCTGGGGTTGGAGATGGAGTAAAGCAGCAACACGTAGTTCTAATCATTCGATGTGAATAAACGAAGGCCAACGAACGTGTTTGCAGATGCTGCCAGTCAGCAGCCTTTGTGAAAGCGACGGCACAGCAGCACCAGAGTGCCGCCGCTGCGGCGATGCGTTCACAGTGTGGCCTTGTAAGACCATGAAGAGCTATGTGCCATAAAATTGGGGCGCTTGAGGCAAATCCTGGCATGCTCTGTCCAGCTCTTGGAGGATTCATCTTGGAAACAGGCCAGCGGCAGGCAGCAGCAGCAGCTGCCGTCGCAGTTGCATGCACCTGGCGACACCTGGCAGAGGAGGGCAGTTCTGAGAGCACGCATCTTCATTCGCCCACCTCGCATCGGTGCCCAAACAAAGGGTCCTGCTTCTCTGGCCCTTTCAGCGGCAGCTCCTGAAGCGCGGAACCCCTGCCGCCTCGGCCGCCCTGCTCCTCCGATGTACCGTTTTACCCTTAACGCCGCAGCGGTTGCCATGCTGCTTTGTGCGGCCTTTTCGGGCAAGTGCTGCCACTGCCACCGCGGCACGGGCAGTTTTGCCCCTCGCTGCCAGCCAGTGCACAAGCCCTCGCCTTCCCCTGACGCTGTCAACCTCCCCTCGCTGCCCACAGCTGTGCCAGCCAGTGCACGTCCCTCTACCAGCCCTGACGCCGTCACCGCCGCTCGCTGCCCGCAGGCGCCGCCGCCGCCGCGCCCTCCTGGTACACCTGCACCTGCCCAGCGGCGGCGGCAGCCACTGCGCCTTGCGTTTGCCCATCGACCTCCCCGCCGGGCGGCCTGTCTCCCAGCGACACCCCGCAGTTCATCCTCTTCACGGTGGGGCCCAGAGGTTTCACACCACTTCAGAGTATCGAGGCACCCTGCCTACCGCCCGGGCATCATGGCACTGCCACTAATCCGTGCCTGATCCAGGGCCCCCTCTGGGCCCACTTGCCTGGCAGCCCGCCCGGCCCTCCTCCCAGCGCCTCGCCCAACCACTCGCCCAACTGCATCTACCTGGCACTACTGCCTGCGCCCACCCTGCCGCCCCGCCCCCGCCCCGCTTGTTTGCCAATTGACTGGCACCGTTCATGTCCCTTTAACCCCCCATCCCTTCCCCCCCCCCCCCGACTATGCCCGCCCGCGCCACGTCCGCAGCACGACGACGCCATCACACCCAAGACCTACGCCGCCATGCGCGCTGTGCTGGACGGGCGTCAAGCCAGCAACGGCTGCAAGCCGGTGGCCACCATGTTCACCACGTGCATTGGTGGCACATTGGGGTGTTCTGCTGGCACATGCGTGGTCGGGGCGGGAGGCAGGGTGGCCTGCTCGGATGTGGGCGGGGTCTCGCTCCGACCCGCAGGCGCCTGCGGGCCGCCTCAGGTTCAGCCCACAGCCTCGGTCCATGCACCATCATGCCCACACCGTCCCGCACTAGCCAGTCCAGAGGATTCGACTCTGCCCCTCGTGCCGGCCCTGTGTGACCCGCTCCAGCCAACCGTTGCTTGCCACCCGCTGCCGCTGTCCACCAACCCCACCCGCTCCCCTGCCACGTTGCCCCCGCAGGAATGACAACACGGACTGTTCGCTGCTCAAGGCGCTGTACAATGATGGGTACGAGGTGAGGCAGGACGCTGTGGCGGCGCTGCAGCTGCATCACACATGTTGTCTCTAGCCGAGCTGTGCACAGCTGGTGGACTCACTACGGCACTGCAGCACCCGAGCATGCATCACCGACCCGCCAAGGGTAGCACCAAATGCAGCACCAATGTAATACCGGCAGCACCCAACAATGCATCACTGCCCGTCACTGGCAGCACCCAACAATGCTTCTTTGCCCCACTGGCAGCACCCAACAATGCATCGCTGCCCCACTACCGGCAGCACCCAACACCTCTCCCTGCTCTCTCCTCCTTCTCCTTTGTGCAAGATCGCGGCCCACACCCAGCATCACTTTGATGTGAGTTGGCCGCTAAGCCAAGGCATAGTGTGAGCCCGCCTGTGTGGCTGGAGCGCTGGTCTGCGCAGCTGCCGCCCAGCAACTGCTGCTGTATGGCGAGCGCCCTCAAGGGGCTAACCTGGCTAGCCTGCAGCACTGCTAGTGGCACTAGCTCACCCTGCAGCTCGTGTGAAACTCCTCAATTCATCGCCGCTCCCCAACCCTCAGCATGGCCTCGCTACCCGCACTGCCCATCCTGCAGCTGACCGGCGCAAGCAAAGCCAACGTGGTGGAGGCGGTGGTGGGCGCCCGTGCACTGCTGGCAAACAAGTGCGGCATCCCGGTAACCGACATTGTCGGCTTCCGCCAGCCCTACCTCTCCTCCAACCCCACCGTGCGACAGGCGAGCAAGCACGCGTTACATTGCTGACGTGTGTACTTGCATGCAAACTGCGAGCCCGGGCCAGCAGACACTTTGGCTCCAAGCGCTTTGCATGGCAGCCCACTGGCTGAGGCCAGGCAGACGTGCCACGGAGGCTCACACACCTGCTGGCTCCTCCCCTCTGCACTGCTGCTGCCCACCCCTGCCCCCATACCTCCCTGCCCTGCCTCACTTCAGCCGCTGAAGCTGCTACCCTCTGCCTCTCTGCCCTGCCTCCCTTGAGCCAGTGAACCAGCTGCCCCCTGCCTCCCTGCCCTGCCAGGCAGTGCCTCCCTTGAGCCGCTGATGCTGCTGCCTCCCTGCCCCCCCTGCCCTCCTCTGCGAAGGTGCTTTCCGATGCAAACTTTCTGTACGACTCCACAATACTGGAGGCACCCACCAGCTCACTCTCCTCGGGACCCGGCCAGCTCGTGTGGCCCTACACCCTGCAAGATGGCGTGCCGCAAAAGTGGGCTGCCGCCGCCGGTGCCGGCGTGCCTGGGGTGTGCTATGCTGCGCTGCTGCGCTGCTCTGCTGCGCTGTACTGTTCCAAACGCCCCTCAGTCGCAACCGCCAACCCCCACAGTGGCCCTGCCCTCTGCCATCCCTGCCCGCAGCTGCGCCTGGTTCCGGCCCACCCAGGACTGCAACCAGGCAGAGCGGTACCGCGGCATGTTTGAGGTGCCAGGTGAGCTGCGCTGCCACAGACTGCTGTGCGTGGCACGCGTGCCAACACACAGCGGTGTGGATTGTGGGCGCTGGACCTGCGCAGCATGGAGTGGACGCGGGCAATTCCTGTTGCCATCTTCCTGCTGGTAAAGTCAACACGTTGCGTCATGTCGCAGCGGCCCTGGCCCTGGACATTCTACAAGCATGCACTGGCGCCATCTTCCTGCTGTTGAATTGATGTTTTGCATCTTCTCCTAATGCAGTGTGGAACCTGGCAGCCCTGGGCCTGTACAGCATGGACTATGCGGACAATGGGCAGCACAGCGCCTTTGACGTGCTGAAGGCCAACTTCGACGCGGCATATGCGTGAGTAGGGGGTGGGGGTCGTCCCAAACATGGCGGGCAGCAGGCGCTTGCACATGCCATGCTGCGGCACACCTGCGGTGCCGCGAGAGGCATGCCATGCATGCAGCCAAGCTTCCGGCTGGGCAGGGCAAGGCGTTTGCTGGTCCGCTCGCATGCTGGCTCACCATGCCTCCCTGCTCCTCGGCGTGTGCCCCGCCTCCCCTCCCTGTGTGCAGCGGCAACCGTGCACCGCTGCCCATCTTTGTGCACACCCCCTGGTTCACTTCTGCCCACACCGCGGACCTCCAAAAGTTTGCGGGTGAGCCTGCAGTGCCAACGTGGGCCTGCTGCTCTGTGGGGCGGTGTGATCTGTGTTGCACAGTGGAGCGGGAGAAGGAGGGGGTGATGGTGTGCTGCCAAGAAGCCCAGCGGGCACCCCAGCCACATTTGGCTGCCCTGGCCACCAAGGCAGTTCTGTGTTCAGTACCTTGCGTTGCTGCGCTGCAGCTGCCACGGCGTGGGCCGACCAGTGCTTCAAGCTCTGTGCTTGAACCCCGCCCCTGCCCCCCACCCTCATTTCGCTGCCCATTTTGATGCAGACTATGCACTGTCCTTACCGGACGTGTATTTCGTGAGCATGCGCCAGCTGCTGGCCTGGATGCTCAACCCAGTGCCCGCCTCCCAGCTCACGGCAGCGGCACTGGGCTGCGGCCTCAAGGGCGGCGCCGGCCCGGCCCCCGCCCCCCGCTCTCCGCCCCCTGCCAGCAGCCCGCCGCCGCCGTCTCCGTCGCTCTCACCGCCCCTGCCAGCGCCAGCACCGGTGCCTGCCACCGTGCCGCCTGCCCCGGTGGACCCTGCAGCCACGCCCGGCTCTTTCAGCACCCAGGGTCAGGCGGCACCATCGCCCGCAGCCAGCACGACAGCAGGCGGGGCGACCACCCAAGCGGTCGGGGAGGTGCCTGCTGTGCAGTTCACGGCGCAATCGCCGCCTCAGCAGGCGGTGCCTCCACCCTCTGGTGCCGCACCACGGCAGGGCCTTGTCGGCGCAGCAGTGGCGTGCGCACTAGCCTGCCTGGCGCTGGCGCTGGGAATGTAAAGGGAGCCGAGGCCGCGTGCCTCTCTTTGCCAAGAAGTGCCAGTGACTTGCTTTGATGTTTGCAACGAGTTTAATCAATTTTTCCAAACTTGTAACTGGTCCGCAACCAGCTGGCAAACGTTTCTAGAGCAGAAGTGTCCTAGAGCGAGCGGGGACATGTGCAAAGGCAGGGGCAGCAGCATGGCGGCCCAGTCATCAGTCTTGCTTCCCGCTGCGGCTCCTGACTGGTGCCGCCTTGGCCTGCGCGCACCGCCCCGCGCCGGCTCTTGCTGCTGCTGCTGCTGCTGCTTGGGCGTCTGCTGCTGCTGCTGCCGCTGCCCCGGTTGCTCGTGTGCGTCCAGATCGGTGGCTGGTGGAGGCAGGCCTGCCTGCGCGTGCACCCCCACAAGCGCGCTCTCCACCTGGGGCTCGCAGGTAGTTGGGGATGATGTGGTCACGCAACACCGACCTGCAACACAGCACACATGCCGGAGCGGGGAGGGAGGAAAGAACATGAGCGGCAGGGCGATTTGACGAGGATGCATGTGCTACCCCCGCCTGCCCTCCTGTCACGGCATGCAAGGGGCTGTATGGCTGTGTGGCACACTAGCCCAAGGAGTTCAGTGCTGCAGTGATGGGATGGTGAGGAGGCAGGTTTCACTCCAATGCTGTTGCGACGCAAGGCTGAGTGACTGCTGCAGGGACGCAGCATGTGATCAGGACTGGCGTCAACGTCAAACCCTGCTGATGCCGCTGCTCCCTCTACTGCAGGCGGCCTACTGCCCCACTGTGAGGCAACCTTCGCCCCTGTTGTGCATTCCCCTTTCTGAGGCGACCAACTGACCCCAACCACCCCTTCCTCCTGCACTGTCTTACGTGTTCTACTGCATTTTCATGACGGCACAGCCTCCCGCGGGCATCATTTGCGCGGCATGGTCGGTGATGCATGAGTTGCACGCTGGGCAAGTGAGGGGTGGAGTGGCACAATTGCCTTGCAAGCATCAAGGGGGCCACGTTGATGAAAAGAGGGAAGGCTCGTGTTGAAACGTGCAACACGCCGTATGTGGCAAGGTTCGGCAGTATCAGGCAGGCAAGCAGGTGTCTGCGCGCCAGGGGGCGCAGTGGAAGGGCGGGGGGCTGGCAGAAGGGGGAAGAAACACTGGAGGGAAGAAGCAAACAGAGTGACGGTGCACCAACTGTCTGCCTCTGAAGCGCTCAGACAGGGTTGAGGGTGTATGGCGTGCAACGGCCGCTCTCTAAGGGGTGCGGCCGGAAGCTTGAGCATCTGGGCGGGCGGGCATGGTGAGTGGTTGTGGTAGATGCGAGGCGGGCGGCAGATGTGAGGCAGGCCTTGGGGAATGAACTGGGTGGGTCGGGGGAGCGCCATCCAGCAGCGGAAAGTGCTCCTCCCAGAGTCGTGTGCGCAGCCAGGAACGAGGCAGAGGTGGGAGCCGGCAGCTGACTGCTACCCACGGCAGGGTGAAGCACAGGCGGCAGAGCAAATGGCGAGGCAGAGCGTGGGTTGGTAACTTAGCTGGCACTTGGCCCAGACACTGTCAGACAGTGTCTGGGCCAAGTGCCAGCTAAGTTACCAACCCACGCTCTGCCTCTCGCAGACAGTGTCTGGGCCAAGTGCCAGCTAAGTTACCAACCCACGCTCTGCCTCTCGGAGAGAGGGAGCATGTGGCCTGGGCAGACCGGGGTTTGAAGGAGAGAGTGGTGAGGGGTGAGGGACGCACAGTGAGGGGTGCAGGTCAAGAGCAAAGTTGAAGGGCCATGTGGAGTGGAGGGAGGGGCGCTGTGCAAAGGTGGGGTGCAGGCCCAATGTTGGGTGGGTGGGGTGAGGTGGGCTGCGAGTAACCGTGGGGCAGGGGGGCCCCGGCACCGCGCCCAAGTATTCAAGGAGTCACCATCAGGGAATTGGAGGGAGGTGGGCGGCGCAGCGGCCTCATGCCAGCCACACTGCTTGGCGGCAGCCGCCTGCAGGCACAGCACCCGCAGGCGCTCTGGCATCGGCTGCTGCGCAGGGTGCGGGGCCGCTGCCAGCTAAGCCCGGCAGCAGCGGCAGGGGTGGCGCACGGGCACCGCTGGCAGGCGGGCGCTGCAATGGGGGAGAGGCTGCCTGCGGTGTGCGTCCCAGGGGCGGGGCGCTGCGGCAGCCCACGCACGTGCAGCGGCTCTGGCTGCTGCTGCTGGCGCTGCCGCCGGTGCTGCTGCTGCTGCTGCCGCTGCCGCTGGTGCTGCTGCTGCCGTCGCCTGCAACGCTGACCCTCCTACTTGTTGCTGATGCGAGCCTCGAAGAGAATCAGGTTGACCTCCACAGTCTCCAGCGCCTCTTTGAGCTGCTGCAGGGTCGCGTCCGTCAGTTCCAGGGTGGTGATCTTCAGCTGCTGGAAGCTGGCCATGCTGCCCAGCAGCTCCTGCACGTCGTCCGTCTGAGCATCAGCAGCGGCAGGCAGCAGCCGCTGCCTTGCGTTCTCTCCCTCACCCCGCAGCTCGGAGATATCCGTCTTGCGGCCCGCCACCTCCTCCTTGATGTACTCCAGCTCTGCAGCGTCCATTCTATACAGGGCAGCACCCAGGGCCGCAACACCGGCCGCCGCTGCCACAGCTACTTTGTCGGTGGTGCCCAGCGAGGTGATGGCGAGGATGCCCGCCGCGGCGGTGGCCAGGAAGAAGGTGGTCACCCAGATGGTGATTGGCAGGGAGTGGGTCAGCCGGCGCCGCATGTGCAGCGTGCCCACTGGGAAGCCCCTCCACCTGAAGACGAACAGGGGCCAGCTGAGGAGCACGCCGGGGAAGCTCCACACCTGTAGGTAGCACAACAGGGTGGGAGGGAGGCCACAGGCTCACTTGCTGTAGAGGCCAGCACTACGCGGTGCTGTGCTTTGCTGTGCTGTGCTGAAGGCAGGCATGTGATGCGGGCTGCGGAGCGCCGGCGGCAAAGGCGGTGGGAAGAGGAGGGGCCACAGCGGTGCCTGCCCGCTGCCCCCGTGCCTACACTCCTGCCTGCCTGCCTGCCTGCCTGCCTACTGCCGGGCAAGCCTGGGTTGGGCTGCACCCATGCAAGCCTGAGCCCTCGCAACTGC
>JAPTJF010000737.1:0-17168 GCA_029339195.1 Micractinium sp. NFX-FRZ
AACCCGCATTGCCTTCGGACAGGCTGGGGGGAGCGCGAGGCACGCAAAGCAAGCCGACTGTGCGGCCAGGGAGCGAGCCGCAGCCGTGTGCCTGCTGCGGAAAGCCGTTGTGGCTGGCAGACTGAGCCTGGGTTATGTCGTTTCAGGTACAAACCTGTGCTGCCTTTTGAACCAATAAAACTGAATGAAACATGCAGGCGGGTGCGCAAGGCGTTGCAAGAACAAGAACAGAGCACCGCTTGACGGCAACAACAAGATCAGAGCAGCGTTTGACGGCCGCCGTTGCCGTCACCGCGTGCATGCCAGTGATTCAACATTGCCACGCATGGCTGCTTCAGCCCTCCAGCAGCACCTTGCCGCCGCGGGCCGCCGAGGTGGCCACGCCAATGGCCTCCACCGCACGCTCCAATGGGAATCGCTGGCCTGCGGGGTGGGGTGGGGCATGGTGCGGGGATTGGTGAGAGGTTGAAAGGGGCGGGTGCATGCAGGTGGGCAGGTGGGAGGGCAGGCGAGACAGGGCATTGTCCCACGCGCTCGCCCACGTGTAAAGGTAGGCGGGAAGGCGGTGATGTGCGCAGAGGTGGTGGGCTCTCAAGTGCGTGCACACTTGCCGCGAAGCGCCCCGCTCCACCCCGCCCTGCTCTACCAACACTGATCTCCCGCCAGCTACCTGCCACGAGGCACGCTGTCCCTTCCCCTTGGCCGACGGCATTGCTGCAGCACCGACGGCTGCGCGGCTGCCCGGCTCACCCGAGTATGGGGTGATGACGCCGTCAGCCAGCAGCTGCATCACGGCATCCATCACGCGCGCGCGCTCCTCGGTGGGCAGGCTGTGGGGAGTGGAGGAGGACAGGAGGGGCGCGGTGTTTGGAGTAAGCATGGGGGCGGGTGCGAGCCCACCACGTGTGCAACGTCCTCAGCGCGGAAGAGGGGGCAGGCGGCTGAGAGTGGAGCGGGCTGGGCCAGGGAATGCAGGGGTAGGACAAGGCAAGGCAGGCACCGCAGCCAGCAAGCAGCTACAACAAGCATCGAGTCGTCAGTCGTGGGCGGCAGAAAAGCATATGTGACCTTCCCCTGTCTTCCCCTGTCCCCAGAACAGCAGATGTCCCGGGTACCAGATCCCACAACCCCGCTGGCGGTGCGCCTGCCCCCCTCATCTCACCTGTTGGTCCACGGGACGAGCCAGAAGCCGTGGATCTTGACGCCACGGAACAGAGGGTCGGGGATGCTGCGGGGAGGGGGGAAGGCAGGCCAGGGCGGGGTTGAGGCTGGGGGCGCCGAGGGCGAGGTGGGAGGAGGGTGCAGGAAGCACAGGGTGGGGTGGGGAGGCTGCAGGGAAGCACGTGTGGGGAGGCTGGGATTGCGCTGGTTGGGTACAAAGGTTGGGAAGCACTACCAGCCCCGCTTGAGGTTCATCAGCCCCCCCCCCCCTTCCCCTAGTACCCATGCTGCCCTTGGGAACAGCAAACTCAGCAACTGTATCCCCCCCCCACCACCCACCCACACACACACCTGTATGTGGCGGTGAGCCCGCTCATGGCGCCGTAGATGATGACGGTGCCGGTGTTGCGCACGGCGGAGGCCACCTGGGGTGGCGGGGGGGGTGGGGTGGGGTGGGGCAGGCAGGTGAGGGTCGGGGGGTGGGGTGCATAGGCTGGCCTGCCTGAGCGTGCTTAAGGCTCTGCGTGCTCGGCCAAGCAGAAGCAGGCGGGTGCAGGCAGAGGGAGGTGCTGGCCGAGGTGCCCGCCTGTCAACACAATGTACGGGGGAGGCCCAGCGGCCAACCCCACAAGCTCCAATCCACAAGCATGATGTAGCCTCCCCCAAAGAACCAAACCCTCCCATGCCCTCCTACACCCTTTGCTACCACCTGCCCCTCACCTGGCCTTGCAGAAGCGCCACATGCCAGCCTGCCGCCCTGTCCTCGCTGCCGTCCCTCCCTCTCTCCCTCTTCCAGCCCCCTCTCCCTCCCTCCCTTGTCCTCCCTCTCTCCTTCCCTCCCTCCCTCGCCCACCCTCCCCGCCCACCTGAGCAAAGATCTCCCCTCCAATGCACTCGATGGCGGCGTACGCGCCCCGGCCTCCGGTGATCTCCCGCACACGCTCTGCCAGCCCCTCGCCCTCCACGCTCACAACCACCTCGTCCGCGCTGCGGCGGGCGGGAAGGCAGGGTTCCAGCAAAGGACGGTTAATGCCAGAATACGTGTTCTGTATACACCGTGTGAAGCAAGCGTCACGGGGAGTTGGCTGCCCCTCTACATGCCGCCACTGTACTCTCCTCTGCCTAGTTAAGTCCAGTCTTTTGCAGCTTACCACCGTTGGGCATGCACTACAGCTCCAAGATACATGCACGAAAGTACCCTGCCTGCCGCAGCTGCCTCTGCTTCTTCCATACCTGTCCACCCCCCTGGCCCCTTCAAGCGCACTAAACCCCTCCGCCGGTTTGTTCGGTACCAAACCCTCACCCCCAGCTCTGAGCTTTTCTGCCAGCTCAGCGCCCCTGCACTGCCTCATCCACGTCCCCAAACCCCCGACAGATCCATCTACCCGCCTTTGATACTCCACTCCTCCAGCCCCGCACCCCACCCCAACCTCCCTTGGACCGCCCCACAACTACCTGCCCCCCTGCCCTGCCTCACCCCATCTCCTTCAGCTCCTCCGCCTGCTCGGAGCGCCGCACCACGTTGATGGTCTTGACACCCCGCTGCTTGGCCAGCTGCGGGGGGCAAGAGTGTGGGAGGCGGAGGCGGGGAGGACAAGGGGCCGGCAGTTGAGTTGAGGGTGGAGAATCAGCGGCAGCCTGTGAGGGCAGCGGGGCTGCACAGAAACGAGGGTGCGTCAAGCGCAGCTTGATGCAGCTGCCTTGCTCCTCTCGCCATCAGCGCAGGTCTGACCGCCCGCTGCGTGAGCCGCCTGCCAGCCCCAGACGTGCCATCACCACGCCTGCCATGCATGCCATGCATGCTCCCACCGCCCCCCGCCCACCTGGATCATCTGCCGCCCCAGCACGCTGCCCGCCGCCGTCTGCAGCAGCCACTCTCCCTCGGGCACCGCCAGCTCGTGCAGCATGCCGTACACGGTCACCGGGTTCACCCAGAACTGAGGGTGCCAGGGGGGCAGGAGGGGTGCGGGTGGTGGTTGAGGTTGCGAGGCATGCGTGCGCGGCGGCTTGGAGGCCATGTACGCGCCAGGCAGTGGAGCCAAGCCAAACAAAGCCGCGGGCGCACGGCGTCGGCCTGCCAGCAGCATGCACCCTCCCCAGCACTCCGCAACAAGGCAAGGCATCACACGGCCATGCCTCCCCTCCCCCACCCACCTGCGCCGCGGCCTCGTCAGTCACTGCGTCGGGCACCGCCACCAGGCAGCCCTCCCGAGCCACCAGGTACTGCTGCCACGTGCCCGACCCGCTCTCAACGGTGTTGAAGGGGGCGCCCGCCACGCGCTGGCCGGGTGCAAACTTGGTGGCCCCTGGGCCGTTCTCAACCACAGTGCCCACGCCTGGGGCAGCAAGCGGGAGAGGGTGTGCAGGAGGGGGTGAGTCCTCCAAAGGTGTGAGCCAGGGTGACTGAGGGAGGAGGGGCGCATAGCACAGTCCCGTGCAGGCGTGAGCATGACACCCAGCGCCAGCTGTGCAGCACTGTGGTGGTGCCAGTGCAGCTGTCTCTGTCAAGCACCCAACACCTGCAGCCTGCTCACCCTCCAGGCCGGGCGTGGCGGGGAAGCGGCCCTCGGGCTGGAAGCCTGCGGGGCAGGAGGCAGGGGCCAGGGGGAAAGGGAAACAGAGAGGTCAATGCTTTCTGCCCCTGCCCAGACCAACAGGTTCGCGACCTCCCGGATCCAGCTGCAGTGCTGCAAACACGTGGTTTCGTGATTCAAGGGCAGCTCCCCCCCACCCTGCGGCCCCACCTGGGTACACCCCCATGACGCTGAAGATGTCTGCGGGGTTGACGGGGCGCAGGGAGATGCGCACCAGCACCTCGCCCTGCACAGCACACACAGTGGGCAGGCAGGCAAGTAGGCAGGCAGGGGGCATGCAAAGGTGGGCAGGCGGGAGGGCAGGTGGGCGGTGGTCTGGTGAGAAAGGCGGGCGGGCAGGCGAGGGTGCAGGGGAGCGGCGGGTGGGAGGGTGGCGGGTGGGAAGGTGGCGAGGTGCACACTCGGGCAGGCAGGCAGGAAGGCTGGGCGGTCAGGGCTGCAGGCGGTAAGCGCTGCTCCCATGTGGCAGATCAAACCCCAGGCCCTGCACAGGGATGCAGTGCAACCCTGGCAGAGGCCTGCAGGAAGGAGGACAAGCTGCTGAGGGGCCTCACCTCGCCAGGGGTGGGGCGGGCGGTGGGCGCCACCGACATGGTGCTGGTCATGTCCGCGATATTGAAGCCGGACAGCTGCACCGCCAAGTTGTCCGAACCCATGGTGACAAAAGGTGGAGGCAAAGCAAGGGCCAGATCAAGGACGGTGTGTCGATTGCGCAGCGGAGGGTGGCAAACTCCGGCGATCTGCGACGATATATGCCTCTTTCACTGCCTCCTGGGAAAATTGAGTGGCCTCGGATGATGTAACATGGCTTTGGCGCTTTGGCGGCTGCCTGTACTGCGTGCGGTACTCCTCTCATCGCCAGCCCAGCCTGCACAGTCAAACAAAGAACGGGCGCCCTACTGGCTCGACACTCTCCTGACATCCCATCCACAGTCCGTGCGCAGGCCGCAAGCCTCCTTGCTCGCCCACCTGTAGCTTCCTCAGCCTCAGCCACCTTCCTCGCCGGTAGCTATCTCATTTGCTGCTAGTTTCGCACGCATCATGTCCCAGGCGGTCAGTGTGGCCGCGCGGCAGCCCGCCTGCCTGCAGCAGCAGCGGCAAGCAGGGCCGCGGCGGCGGCAGCAGCAGCGAGTGGCGGTGC
Organism: Micractinium sp. NFX-FRZ; assembly: GCA_029339195.1. Taxonomy (NCBI): domain Eukaryota; kingdom Viridiplantae; phylum Chlorophyta; class Trebouxiophyceae; order Chlorellales; family Chlorellaceae; genus Micractinium; species Micractinium sp. NFX-FRZ. The sequence goes on from JAPTJF010000737.1 coordinate 4,897, forward strand.
GGTGCCGCGCAGCAGGTGCGTGCCTGTCCCCGCACTGGCTCCATTTAGTGTGTTTGCAGCTGTGACTGTAACATACTTCAGCGGGCACACAGCCTGATACATCCATGATCCAGTCTGCCTGCTTGCCTGCAGACGAGTCGGCAGCGCATGCTGCCGCCGCCGGGCGGCGGGGCTTGCTGCTGGGGGCCGCGGCGCTAGTGGCCGGCAGCAGCGCAGGGGTGCAGGAGGCGGCAGCACTGCCCGGATTCCAGAAGGTAGGTTGGGGATATGGTGGGATGCAGGGCCAAAGGAGAGGGCTGGCACCTCCCTTGTCTCTCTCTCCGCCTGCTCACCTCACACTCTGGCTTGCCCCACCGCCCCTCTCATTTCCCCTTCCCCAATCCCTCCGCCCTCATCTTACCACACCACACCGTATCGCACCGCAACACTCAACAAAACAGCACGCCACACCACACCACAGCCCACCTCACCCCACCCCGGTTCGTAACACTAAACCGGTGTCTGCCCCGCTGCCCCCCTGATCCCCATCCCACGCCGCCCCCTCGCTTCAGGACCTCACCAGCAAGCGCAAGATCAAGGTGCCGGAGTCGGACTACACCGAGGGGCCAGAGGGGCTCAAGTGAGTGGGGGCGACCATGTTGTGTTATGTGCGACTTGCATCAAGCGGCAGGCGGGCGGTGTGCGCGTAGCGGGTGACAGAGGAATGTGACACAGAGGAGGGGCCAGGGGGGCTCGGTTGACTGCAAAGGTTTGCGGTGAGCAGCAGGAGGGCAGGCAGGCGGATAGGGCAGGCCACAAGAGGCCAGCGGGGTGAAGCAAGTGGTGCAGCCGGGCGGGGGTGGGGCAGTAGGGCGGTGCCCAGGGGGCGGGCGGTCCTCCAGTGAGCAAGCCCGGGCAGCAGCAGGTGTTCGTACCATCCACGCTTTGTGTACTGTCCCATGCACAACCTGCCGAGCCTCACCGTAACCTCTCCTCCCCTCCTGCCCCCCCCCCTTTCTTGCATCACCAGGTACTATGACGTGGTTGTGGGCACTGGGGCCGAGGCGGAGGAGGGGAGGCGTGTGGTGGTGCACTTTGACGCCAAGTGGAAGGGGGTTACATTTATAACCACACGGTGAGGGTCGGGGCCTGCTGCTTGCCTGGCTGGTGCGTGGAAGAGTGGTGGGTTGCATGATGCTTGCATGGGGGATGCAGTGGGCATGCCAGCCAGCGGGTCTTGCGGACGCGGCCAGGCGCTGGAAAACAAACGGACCTGCATGCACATACCCTCCCCATGCGCGTGCAGGCAGGGGTTGGGGGTGACTGGAGGCTCTCCCCTGGGCTTTGACGTGGGTGCACGCGGCGCGGGGGGGACCCTGAAGGGGCTGGACCTGGGGGTGCGTGGCATGAGGGTGGGCGGCCGCCGCAAGCTCATCGTGCCGCCCAACCTGGCGTATGGAGACAAGGTGGGAGGGAAGCGGAGTGGGGTGCTGGTTGCGGGGGGGCGGGCAGCCTGGCTTGGTGGTGAGGTGCGTGTACGGGGAGTCCGGGACGCTGCCGGGAGTCAACCTGTCACATGGCTGCGGCTGGAGCAGCTGCCTGCAGCAGCCTTGGCATGGTTTGGCAGGCTACAGCCGCTGCCGGTGCAAGCGGCGAGGTTCGCATCGGGACATGGGTTGACAGGCTGCAACCGCTGCTGCTGCAGGGCGTGGGCGAGGTGCCGGGAGGGGCTACGCTCGACTTTGACGTGGAGCTGCTGTCCATTAAACAGGCACGAGCAGTGCTGCTGGCAGGCGGTGCTGGGCTTGGTTGTGTGCCGGCAGTAGCTGAGCTGGCAGGTGCTGCTGGTACTGCTGGTAGGTGCTGCTGGGCACGAGTGTGCGTTGGCTTCCTCATCCCGCCCCTGCCAGCTGGCGCTCACATGTTCCCTCTTCTGCTGCCCTTGACCTTGAAGCAGGACGCCGTGGGGTACCGCGTGAAGATTGTGGAGGGATGAAGAAGACGCTCTGTTTGCACTTTTTGACATTCTTGCCGCGCCAGCGCCGCCAACGGCGGTTTGGCTGGACAGTGCCCTCTGCCGCCGTGGGCAGCCACTGTTCCATTTCCAACGTTTGATTGAACCACTGAACTTCGTTTCCGCGCTCAGAACCCCTTGAAACTGCCACCTCTTCTTGCCAGCGCCTCTGCCAGCGCTTCTGTTCTCCCCCACCCCTCGGCACGCTGCCCCTCATCTCTCCCGCCTTCACTTGTTTTTTCCGGCCGACGCACCTGCACTTTGATGTGGTACTGTAAAGTGATCGCGTGCATCGCAGTAGGGGCAGAATTGGCTGCTCAGCACGCCCCCTGCTGGTGCCCGCAAAACCCTGGTCGCCGGCAGCGGCAGCGGCGGCGGCCGGCAGCTGCTGGCAACCCCGAATTGGGCCAGCGCGCAACCTGTCTGGGGCTGCACTGTGCGGTTAATCATTGCGTTTACCCGTTTCTTGCAGCGTACGAGTCGAAGTCGCAATATTGCGACCTAGGTCGCGATATAGCGACCGGCGGTACTTGGCTCGGCGCCCTACGGCGGGGCGCCCTACGGCGCCCCGAGTAGTTCAACTCCCAAAATTGGCTCAAATCACTGACATCCACATTTCTGAGATCACGCGGCTTGTGAACCGTGAGCTAAAAGGGACGCCCGCCATCCCGGAGCTGCAGTCCTGAAGCTCCGACATCCCACTGGTTTCGCGACATTGGCAGGTGCGTGAAGGGTGTAGATGAGTTCCGGCGCTGTGGCGGGCGCTGCCAAGAGAGACGGGACCCAGTGCCGCCCTAATTCCAGGGCCCCGCCCGGTGCGACCGCCGCTGGACCGCCGCCCCAGGCTGCCTCGCCGCACTGAGCAGGGCGGGCTGGACCTTGCCAGCAACCGAGTTCCGCCCAGCTTTCACTTAGGTGCGGTGGAAGCACCCTTTACTTCTGCACGTTCTTCATCAGCCTGCCAAGCATGCCTTGCTTCCTGCCGCTCTCCCCCCGCGCCCCATGCAGTGACGCGCTGCCATCACACGGTGCCGCACCGAGCAGCATGAGCAGCACGTGCAGCCTGACGGCCTTGGTGCAGCAAATGGGAAGCAGCAACCATGCCGTGCAGGCGGCAGCTGCTCGTGCACTGCGCAGCCTTTTGGCGAGATGCCCCGAGCACCTGGCATCCAGTACCTCGGCTGCCGAGGTACCGCAGCTGGTGCAGCTTCTGGGCAGCAGCAGCCTGGCAGTGCAGGCGGCAGCAGCTTTTGTGCTGCGCGACTTGGGTGCGGCAGGCCATTATGCGGCCATTGCCGCGGCTGGCGGCATCCCGCCGCTGCTACGCCTGCTGAGCAGCGGCAGCGAGACGGTGCAGCGGGCAGCGGCAGGTGCCCTGATTGCCAGTACAATCACCAGCAGCCCTGGATGCTCACATGCCATTGCTGCAGCCGCTGATATCCCGCGCCTGGTGCAGCTGCTGGGCAGTGGCAATCAGGCAGTGAGGGTGGCAGCGGTCTTTGTGCTGCACAGCCTGGCCATCTCCGGCCGCTCAGCAGCTGCTGCTGCAGCCGGCGGCATCCCGCCACTGGTGCAGCTGCTGGGCAGCGGCACGCTGTGCAGCAGCGTGCAGGTACAGGCAGCTCGTGTGCTTTGCCTGCTGGCAGGGAGCAGCCCGGAGCACTGGGCGGCTGTTGTTCAGGCCGGCGGTGTTTCGCTGCTGGTGCGCCTGCAGAGCAGCGGCTGCATGGCGGTGCAAAATGTGGCAGCCGTCGCACTCTGCAACCTGGCAGCGAGCAGCCGAGAGCACGCGGCGGCGGTTGCTGAGGCCGGCGGCATTCCGGTGCTGGTACGGCTGCTGCCAGGCCAGGGGCAGGACAGCAGGGCAGCGCACACAGCAGCTTGCGTGCTGTGCAAGCTGGCAGCCGGCAGGCCGGCCCACTCTGCAGTCTTGGTGCGCGCGCTCGCGGCCGGCGGCGCTCCTGCGCTGCTACGCCTGCTGGGCAGCGCCAGCTCAGCGGTGCAGCATGTGGCGGCTAATGTGCTGCTCATCCTGGCCAGCAGCCCAGCCAACTTGGCCTCCATTAGTGAAGCAGCAGAGGGCAGCCTCCCGCTGCTGGTCTGCCTGCTGAACAGCGGCAGCGAGGCAGCACGACATGCTGCAGCCTGTGTGCTGGCCTGCGTGGCTGACAATCCCCAGCGCTCAGCGGGCATTGTCCAGGCTGGCGGCATCCCGCCGCTGGTGCAGCTTCTGACCAGCGGCAGCGAGGCGGTGCAGCTGGCAGCGGCTGAGGCGCTGTGCAGCCTGGCTGACAGCCCAGAGCACTCGACAGCCATTGCCAAGGCCGGCGGTGTCCCGCCGCTGCTGCAGCTGTTAGCCAGCGGCAGGGAAGCAGCGCAAGAGGCGGCAGCTTTCTTGCTGTGCAGCCTGGCTGGCAGCCCGGAGCACTCAGCGGCCGTTGCAGAGGCCAGCAGTCATTCGCCGCTCATGCAGCGGCTGGGTGGTGGCGGCGAGGCATATTTTGCTGTATTGTGCAAGCTGACTGGCAGGCGGCTGCTCAACAGACGGCGTCGCTGGCATCCAGCTCCGGCCCGGCTGCGCGCCAGCTGAGGCTGGCAGGGTGGAGCATTTGAGCACATCTGTAGCCCCTTCACCGTAGTCGGTTCTCCCCTCTTTCCCCCATACCTGCGTTGTTCCAACCGCCCCACACGCCCTGTGCCAAAGGCTGTGCATCACCATTTAGTGTCATGCCAGCAACGTAAAGCCATGCCCCTTCTGTATTCTGTTCTCTCTGTCCGTCCAATGGCCTCCACTGTCCTCCGTTCACTGTGCGTATTGCAATGCATTGAGGGAGGCCCCAGCATTTCTGCTTTGGGGGAATGTAACATCAAGTACTGGCAGAGCGGTTGAGGGGGCGGAAGAAATGGTTTGTGGTCCAGTTGAGGCCAGCTCTCAAGCAGCCGGAAGTCAGTCGGGGTGAGTCGGGGTCATGCACGGGCGCTATGGTACAGGGTGGCGGGAGGACGCATGGTGCATGCTGGATGCTGCCCAGCGAGGTGCTGCTGTCACCGCACGCGCGCCGCCCTGACCGCCACCTCTGTCGGGGCCGCTGGCTGCATGGCTGCCTCCATGCCGCGGTGGTACTCCGCCACCTGGCAGGGGCAGGACGGCCAGGGGCCCGAGCAACATGCTCAACCAGGGTGACAGTGTGAAAGAGGAGAGCTGCATCGTTTATTAAGCGGTTTGCTTGCTTTGGCGGCGCTGCACCTGCTGTCGCCGCCCTGCCTGCCCTAACACCTGGCCTCCCTGCACACCACTCAGCCCCTTCACCCTCCATACCATCCATACCATTGTTCACTGCCCCTCCCTCAGGCAGACCGCACGGCCCACCACAAGCCGCCCATTGCTCCCGGCTCCCCACCTGCTGCAGCAGCGCCTCGTACTGCCCCATCACCACGTCAATCTGGGCCGCGTGCGCCTCCTGCACTTCGCTAATCTTCTCCTGCAGCTTGCGCATCTGCAGCGGGCAGGCGGAGCACGTTGGAAAGTCAAGCAGCAGAGGCAAGCCGGCAGCAGGGAGCAGTTGAGGGCAGGCACAAGTGTCATGGGTTGCAGTGCACAAGGAGGCGGAGAACGGCGGGCCGCAGGCAGCACTTGCCTGCTGGCAGACCGACAAGGTTCACCTCCCCCATCACCAAGCACCCCCCTGCCTTGGCCCACCTCAACCCACGCAACCAGCACACTGTCGTCACCACCACGCACACACCCTTGCCTCGTTGATCTGCAACCTCCACCCTGCCACTGGCCCCTGCCATCTCACCATGGCGTCGTTCTCCTGCAGGCGCGCCGCCGCCGCCGCGTTCTCCGCCTCGATCGCCTCCTTGTCTCGCAGCTGCTCCTCAATGCTGCTCTCCGCGGCGTCGTGGCGGATCTTGCACTGCGCCTCCGTGCGCGCAATGCGCTCCTGCACACGTCACGTGAGTGGAAAGGAAAGGCGGGGGAGGGGAGGTGGCACGTTAAGGGGGTCATGGGTCGAAGGTGTGTAAGAGGGCAGCAGGGCTCATGCAGGGCCAGCAGCACATAGGCAGGCAGATGGGCCAGGTGTCGTCACGAGCCACGGAGCACCGCAAGCCCAGCATACTGGTGGGCAGGTTGCAAAGTGCACGCAGCGCTGCTCCAGCTGTGCCCCAGGTACCTGCCCCTCCCGCCCAGTGCACCTGCAGCGCCGCCTGCTGCCGCTTCAGGTGCTGGTGCTGCGCCTCCAGCTGCTGCGCCTCGTGCTGCGCCGCTGCAATGTCCGCCTGCAGCGCCTTGACCTGCAGCATTGCCAAAACACCAGCCCAGCGCAACTTGAGAGCTGAAGGGTCGGGGCACAGGCAGAGTAGTAGCAGCTGCCATTAAGGGGGGACACCAACTGTGCAGGAAAGGAGCCCAGGAGGCACCTTGTGGCTACCGCTGCAGCAGCCCTGCCCCCTCACCCCATCCCATCCGGTCCCTCTGCCCCGGGCCCAGCCCCACTCACCCGCCCCCAGCCCCCACCCACCTTGCGCGACACCTCCTTCTTGCGCCCAATCTCCGTCTCCACCCCCTCCATCAGCGCGCTCGCCTTGCCCACCTCCCGCTCCACCTTGCCCACCAGCTCCAGCCGCGCACCCAGCTCACGTGACCGACGCTCTGCGGAGGGTCGAGCCCGGGTAGGGCAGGATGGGTGCATTAGGGGGAAATGGCTAACAGACCACGTGGCTCAGTGAGCCAAGTGCAGGCAGGGCAGCTGTGGGCCAGTACTGCAAAGAGCCAGAGTGCCAGGGTACAACTTGCCAGTCAAGTGGCGACGCCTGCTATTCGCATACAGACACAGTGCACTCTGCAGCAGCGGCACAAGGGCCCTCCTCCTGCCCACCTAACCCCCACCAATCGACCCCGGTATCCACACACCCGCCCCACCCCTGTGCCCCACGCACCAGCGTCGGCCACGCAGCCGCGCTCCCGCTCCACCGCCGCACTGATCTCCGCCAGCAGCGCCTGCACCTTTTGCGGGCTCTGCACAATCTGGCTGCGCAGCAGCTCGCCCTGCCCCCGAGCCTGGCTCAGCTTGTAGCGCAGCTGGCTGGCCTCGTCCGTCAGCTTGTTGGCCGACGCCTTGAGCTGCCGCACCTCCCCGCTCAGCGCTGCCTGCTGCCTGTTCAGGGTCTGGTTTTCGGCGTACAGGGCCTCGCGCTCGGCATCCAACGCGGCCACCTGGGTGTGCAAGTGAGTGCAAATGCAGGGGGGGAAGGCGGTGGGGGCTTGAGGACAAGGCAGGCAGGAGTGGGGCGGTGAGGCAGGCATGGTCACGCGGGTGGCGGTCGCATGAACAGTGGCAGGGAGGGAAGCAGGCTATGCTGGATGCCGCACAGCAGCAGTGTGACATTCTGCACAACAGCCGATGCAGGGCCAGCTGTCCGGCACGCCGGCTGTGCCCAGCCCCTGCGTGTATGCTCCACCACTGCATCCTTCCCTGCACCCCGCACCTGCGGCTGCTGTGCTGCACGCTCCTCCTGCAGCCGCGCCAGCTCCGCCTGCAGCTGCGAGTTCTCTGCCGCCGCCGCCTCCTTGTCCTGCAGCCGTGCGGTGCGGGGAGATGGAGGGGCAGGGTGGGCTCAGCACAGCAAGGCGCACCTCCAGGAACGCTGCCTGCTGCGGCCACATCGCAGGCTGCTGCCCGGTTTGCCTCCTCATCCCAACCTTGCGCACCAGAACTCTACTGCAATCTATTCCTGCGTGCTTTGGCGCGCATCCCCCGTGTTTGCCCCACCCACCTGCAGCAGGCCCTCCAGCTGCTCCTGCAGCGCCGTGTACGCCGCCAGCTTCTCCTCCCGGAACATTGCAAAGTTGAGGATGGCGGAGAGGTGGCGGCGCAGGCGGGGGCCCTCGGGCTTGTACAGGTCCTGGGGCAGGGGTGACAGCGCGGGGCCACATGTGTGTGATGGAAGAGGATGCCACAGGGGGACAGGCAGGCGGGTAGGCAGGCAGGCAGCAAGGCATAAGTTCCTGACGCAAGGGTCCAGAGGTACCTCTTGAGAGCCTCGCAACCACAGCACCTCATGCCCGACGTTGACTGCTGCCATTACGCAGCTAATTTGCCGACAAGCTTGCCAGCACCCAGCACCCAGCAGGCACCTTGAGGCTGAAGTCGCGCACGCCGGCAGACTGGAGCAGGCGGGTGAGGTGGCGGATGAAGGCCAGCGCCGGGATGGACTCGTCATGCAGCTCTGGGAACTCCACGGCGTCAATGGCCATGAACACAGGCTGCTGCAGCTCCTCCCTGCACGATGGCAGGGCAGGCGGCGTCGGGCAGGAGGCAGGGGGTGTCGGCGTTGGCGGCGACAGCGGCGTGCCGCTTTCGCCCCGCGGCCTACAGCGTGCCCCTGCGCACCCACCTGGTCACCCCCATGAGCGCGGTCACCAGGTTCTCGAAAATGGGCTGCACAAACTCAAAGGTGGGCTTGCCCAGCTGCTCCGCCGAGGCGGACATCCCCAGCTCGCTGAGAAAGATGCAGATGTCCTTCTCCGCGAACAGCGGTGTCCCGAACTGCGACATGGCGCCGGGCTGGTGGCGGAGGAGCGGGAGCCTGCGCAAGCTGGTGGTTTGTTTTTTGGGTGTCTGTCGGTGGCTGGTGGCGTGATGTCCGCTGCCTGAGCACAACTTCAGAGGCCAGGGTGGCTGGAAAGGTGGAAATAGCGAAGACGCAGAGGCGCGCGAGCTTGCACAGCACGGAAAGCAGCGCACAAAGTGCAGCTGCCGCACCATTGCTTGCGTGACGCGCTGCATTGTGCATTCGCATCTCGTGATTACTTGAGCTCACAATGGATGCGGATGACGACGGCCTTGTGCTGAACCTGGCACTGCCCGACACGGGGGGCCGGGCGCCTAGCCGCTCTCAGGCTCGCAAAGAAAAATGGACGCAGCAGAGGGCGCTCAAGGTGAGCCGGTGACCGCTCGCCTGGCGCGCATGCCGCTCAGCGTAGCGCCGCCTTTACAGGGCACTGGTGGGGGCTCAGTCAACCGCATGCAGAGCCGGGTGGCGATGCGGTCGACCCCGCAACACATGCATGTCGTCACCGCCGGTTCAGCCAATGTGCCGCCGCCACCCACCAGCGCTGCCGCTGCCGCTGCCTGCGCACCGCACGCAGGCCACCCGCCTCCCTTGCTGAGTCTCCCCTGGCCCCCCTGCAATACGCTCTCTGCAGAAGAACAAAACACAAGGCGGCGGCGGGCGGGGCGGGCCAGGCTGGCTGGGCGGCGGCCCCGGGCGGGGACGCCAGCAGCCGCAGCAAAAGCAGCAGGCGGCAGGCGAGGCACCAGCATCTGGGGTAGCCCAGCTCAAGGGCTACTCACTGGGGGCTTATGAACCTGCCCCAGAGGCAGCACCTGCACCGGTTCCTGCGGCCCCAACAGCTGCTGCCCCTGCTGCGGCGCCCCGCAGGGAGCAGCAGCCCGAGCGGCAGCAGGGGCGGCAGCAAGGCCGGCCGCCGGGGCAGCAGGAGCCTGGTTTCGGCTTTGGCTTCGGACAGACAGGTGGCAGGCAGCAGCGCCAAGAGGGACAGAGGCAGGCTGAGACGCATCAGCAGAGGCCGCCGCAGCAGCAACCCCAGCAGCCAGAGAGGCCTCAGCAGAAGCAGTGGCAGGCGGAGAGGCAGCAGCAGGCAGAGAGGCCGCAGCAGAAGCAGTGGCAGGCGGAGAGGCAGCAGCAGCCAGAGAGGCCGCAGCAGAAGCAGTGGCAGGGCGAGAAGGCGCAGCAGAGGCCACGGCAGGATGCCCAGCAGCTGCCCCATGCAGTGCAGCAGCGGGCGGCAGAGGCTGCCGTGCCAGCCACCGCCAGCGCCGCCCGCCTTGCCGCCGAGCACAACCAGCGCCGGCAGCAGCGGCACCGCCCGGGGGGCGCGGCCCCGCGCCGCGATGCCAGCCCCGAGCCTGCTCGCGGCAAGGGAGGCGGCGGCGGCGGGGGTGGCAAGGATGAGGATGCGGGGTCGAAGCGCATTGGCAGGCTGCGGCTGGCGTCCCGGCAGGCGGGGTACCGAGAGCTGACGCCAGGTGGGGTATTGGGGGTGTCTGCACCTACAGGTGTTGCTGGGAAGCATTGGAGTGCAACCGAGGAGTGCGTTTGGGGTGCAGCGGAATGCCAACGGTGAGAGGGAATTGTCCATTTCGCCTCGTACCCTCCTGTTCACCTTCCTCTCTTCCTGCCTTCACCTGCCTCCTGCCGCTAACCATGTGCCCCAAATGCCCGCCTCCCCTCAGACCTGGACGACATCAAGGCTGCAGGCAGCGACGCCGATGAGGAGGACGTGGCGGCGGTGGTGGCCGCCACGCTGGCGCGCGACAAGGCGGTGCAGGCTGAGCTGGCGGCGGCGCAGCGTGCACGCTATGCACGCTTTGGTGGCGACTCGGACGAGGAGGCCCAGCAGGGGCCGGCCGGGAAGCAGCAGAGGCAGAGGGAAGGCCAGCAGGCAGCGGCAGGCCAGCGGCAGGGCGGCGGCAGGCAGAAGTCTTCGGCGCTGGACCGCTTTGCCGACAGCAGCGATGACGAGGCGGGTGACGGGGCGCCAGGTGGCACCGTGGACTTTGGGGGCGGAGACTATGGGGAGGAGCTGCGCCAGCGGGCGGCCAAGCGGCGGCGCAAGGACGCGGCAACCACCCGCAAGGAGGCAGCAGCTGCCACGGCGGCGGCAGGAGCGGGGCCCAAGGGCAGGGCCCGGGGGACGGGTGCCAGCGTGCGCCCCGGAGAGCTGGTGCACGCCGGCACGGATGTGCCGCTGGCGGCGCAGGGGCAGCTGTTTGCGGGCGCTGACGGCGGGGATGGCGGCGCCGCTGCTGCTGCCGGTTTTGCCGGCCTGGGGCTGTCGCAGCAGCTGGCGGGGCACCTGGCGGCGCACGGCTTTGCGCAACCCACGCGGGTGCAGCAGCAGACCATTCCGCTGCTGCTGGTGAGCGGGCAGGCGGGTGGGCTGTGTGGGCAGGCGGGGGCGGGAGGGGGCGGGGATGCAGCGTGGGTCGAGGGACTGGGCAGGGGGCCGCCTCTGGTTGGCTCTTGAGGACCTGCTGGATGCGGGTAGGCACCATGAAAGCCTGGCAGGCCTGGGCACGGCGTGCCCAGCAGGCACGCAGCACATGCCTGCCCCTCCTTGCAATCTGACAACTGGCCCAAACTGTTGTTCCTGCTTTGCCCTGCCCTGCCCCGCAGGCTGGGCGTGATGCGCTGGTCAACGCGCCCACCGGGTCGGGCAAGACGCTCAGGTGGGCGGGGTGCGGCGTGTGCTGTGCCCAGGCGGGGAAACGGCGCCTTGTGGCTGACCCCTGCCGCTGCCAGCGGGTCATCAGCAGGGGAGCAGCAGGCACCGCTGCCGCTGCTCCTAAACGCCTGCCGCTTGTACAGCGTGCCGCCACCGTGACCTGTCCAGGGCCTGGCCTCCCTCCCAGTTCCTGTGTGCTATCGACACTCCTGCCAGCCCCGCACACACACCACCCATGCTGCGTGTCCTTGCCCCTCCCCTGCCCCCCTCATCTCCCGGCTGCCGCAGCTACCTGGCCCCCATTGTGCACGACCTGGCCTCCCGCCAGCCGCCCCTCACCCGCTCCCAGGGCACCCACGCCATCGTCATCTGCCCCACACGCGAGCTCTGCCTCCAGGTGGCTGACGTGCTCACCATGCTGGTCCGACGCTTCGTCTGGCTGGTGAGTGTGTGTTGCATGAGGGAGCGTGCAGGGAGGCGGAGTGTGGGACTGGTGGGGGTGGGGGGTGGTGGAGGGGGAGGAGTGGCGGCGGGGCCGGCATGGGGCGGATCATCTTGCCACGCTGCTCTGGATGGTGCTTGGCTGATGTTGTATGATGAGGTAGGAGTTGGTTGCTGTCCATTAGTGCCACGCCATGCAAAAGCGGGGTGTGCCTTTAGGGAAGCGACTTGCCCTGGGCCTAGGCGCTCCCCGATTGCCCCAACCCTCACTCCCTCGGCCCCCCACTCCCCCACTCCCGCCTGGCCCCTCCCCTCACGCCCACTCCCTCCTTTACCCTCCCCAACTTCCTGTTGTCGCCTCCCCCAGGTGGGCGGCGCCATTCATGGCGGGGAGGACCGGGGGAAGGAGAAGGCGCGGCTGCGCAAGGGGGTGACCATACTGGTGGCCACACCAGGCAGGCTGCTGGACCATCTGCAGAACACGCAGGCCTTCCGCACGGGTGAGGGCAGGGGGGGGGGGGGGGGGGGGGGGGGGGGGGGGGGGGGGGGGGGGGGGGGGGGGGGGGGGGGGGGGGGGGGGGGGGG
>JAPTJF010000738.1:0-17095 GCA_029339195.1 Micractinium sp. NFX-FRZ
CCCCCCCCCCCCCCCCCCCCCCCCCCCCCCCCCCCCCCCTCCCACCACACGCACACCGATCCACCCCACCCCCGCACTCTCCCGCCCGCCCCCATCCGCCCCCCCAGGCTGCGGCGGGACCACGGCATCACGGCGGGGGTGCCCATCGTTCTTTCCACTGAGAAGCCGCGCTGCGGGCTGGTGTATGGAGGGGAGGAGGGGGCCGACCCGGCAGACTACCAGGTGGGGGTTGGCAGAGGGGGTGGGGCGTGGGGACAGTGGGTAAAGTGCTGGTGGGGGCGGGAGCTGGCCTGGGCGGATAAGGGCACTGGTTAAGTGGAACGAGAACACTGCAAGCAGGGGAAGGAGATACGGGTGCGCTGCCGTGGGGGCCCTTCGGAGGAGGGGGTGACCCGGCAGACTGCCAGGTGGCGGGGGCGCAGAGGGGTGGGAGGTGGTGGGCAATGGTGGGACAAGTGCTGGTGGGGACCAGGGTTTGCCGGGCTGACAAGGGATCACACTTAGTGTGGCTTCAGATGGCCCATCCCCTGGAAGGTTCCCTCCAGCTTCTGCACTCCTCCCCTGCCACCCACACCTACTGCACCACTAGCACAGTGCGGTCTCTCTTCAAGGATCCTGTGTCCTTTCATTCGTCCTCATCATCGCCTGCAGGTGATCCCCAACTTCCGCATCCGCACCATACCCGTGCTGGGCACCACCCCCGCCATCTTTGGACTGGCGGCCGCCTCTCACATACTCTGCCAGCTGGCCGGCCAGCCGTACGCGCCGGAGCCGCACTTCAGGGTGCAGGTGGGGCGGGGATGCGGGGTGGGGTGGGGTCGGGTGCGGTTGGGCAGGAGGCGGAGAGTGCGAGGGGTGCAGCTGCGCCCCCTCCCGCTGCGCCCCCTCCCCTCCTCACCATTGATGCACCACCACTCTGCCCCTTGTCCCTCTCCTGCAGCCCAAGCAGTTTGCGGGCATCCACCAGGCACTGCATAGCGCAGCGGCTACATCTGACATCTCCTTTGGTCTGCCCCTTGTCCCTGTCCTGCAGCCCAAGCAGTTTGCCGGCATCCACCAGGCGCTGTATGAGCGGGAGGAGCTGCGGTTCGGGGGGCCCGAGGGCATTGGGGTGGATGCAGAGGAGGTGAGGCGGGTGCAAAGTCTTGCAGGTTTTGTAGGGTACGGGGGATTTTGTTGGTTTTGTGGGTTCTGTTGGTTATGGGGGGTGACGGATCAAGGGGAGGTGAGGTGGGTGCGAAGATTTGTAGCGATCGAGGTCCGCAAGGGTGCCAGCAGGGGAGGATGCAGGGAGGTGAGGCAGGCCCGAGGGCGTTGGGGTGGATGCAGAGGAGGTGAGGCGAAGGGTTTCAAGTTTGAGGTTATGGGGGGTGACGGAGCAAGGGGAGAGAGGTGCGGCTGGGGATGGTGCGCCCTGTCCCCTCAGGTGCAGGCCTTGGTCAGGGAGCTGTGGCACACATGGCTGCCTGCCTGGTCCTGCCTTGCACATCAAACCCCGCCCGGATATTCACATGGTATGTGTGTGCCTCTCTGCCCCCTCCCTTGCATGTGGGCAGGTGGAGGTGTTGGTGAAGGAGCTGTGGCACGGCTACTCGGCACGCGCCCCCCACCCCCCCAGCACCGACAAGGGCATCACGAGAGGGGTGGGGCACCTCACGCTCACGCGCTGGGTGAGGCGGGGTGGTGTTGCTGGTGCACTTTTGGGCAGAAAAGACGAGCAGCGTGCAGCAGCAGCAGGGCAGCGGCGCGGGGCGAGCATGATTGCAGGGGTGGGTAGCCGCCAAGGGGGCAGGGGAGACGGATGGGCCATGTTGGAAGAGGTGCTGGTCGTAAGGGAGACTGGCGGGCACCTGAAGCTGCTTCCCTCGCTCTGTGCCGCTGCATCTCATCCTGAGCCCCATTCAGTGGACGGGTTCTTGGTAAGCAGTGCAGCGCACCTGGTCTGAACACCTGCAGGATCCCCAGAAGCCGGCCTCAATCGACAACCTGGTGCTGCTGACACATGCGGAGGCGGATGAGCACGACCAGCTGGCAAGCTTGGACCAGCTGCGGCAGCAGGTGCGGGGAGGGTGCGCAGGTGTGGGAAGTGGGCAGCGAGCGTAAGGGCGCCGCCTCCGAGGGCGCCGAACGCGGCGGAGAGGCGGGGCAGGGTGTGCATGGCGCAGTGCAGCAGCGGGTGGGGCCATGATCGGGCAAGGCAGCGGCCGGGCAGCGTGGGGCCGCAGCGGCACTGCGGGGAGAGCGGTGGCCAGGTGCTGGGTGGGCAGGCCGGATGGCGATACCGGGGTGCACGGTGGCGCCTGACGCCTTCTTCCCCCCGCCCCTCTGCCCCCACCACATGCTTCCACAGGAGCCAGAGCTGTGCGCACGGGTGGAGGCGGTGCTGGCGCGTGCGCGGCAAGACTTTTTGTGGCGAGTGTGACATGTTTGCCAGTGTGCAATTGGCTGGCAAGTTCCTGTAACTCCTGGCTCTCCCCACACTGCCTAGGGCGGGCCGCCAAGCTGGCGGATGGTACAGCTTCCGCCGCCGCCAGAGCAGGACCCCCGTCAAGGAGTAGTAGGGTCAAGGCGCGCCTTGGCGCACCGCGGCTCGATTGTTATTGTCCCAAATTGGATCAGCTCAACCGCCGCGCGGCCGCGTTGCGCCGCCCGCAAGGCCAATGGGTTCCCGTGCCTTTGCCCTTGCGCTGTGCGCGCTGTCCCTGCTCGCTGCCTCCTCTCGGGCAGCTAACATCGTTCTGTAAGCAAGGCCTGGGGGGCGACTTGCTGTTGGGTGCCGTCCCGCGTTCCTGCTCGCTCCTTTCCGAGCCTCTCCCAGCCGCACCAGCTGCCTGCAGCGCCTGTTATGTATCGGGAGACTTTGGGGGATTGCAGCGGCGCCCGCCTGGGCCCTCCTGCTTCTGTGCACCCACACATCCCGGCGCCCCGCCGCCACCGCCACCGCCTGCCACCGCAGGTTGTCTGTTGATGACGGCGTGACCAGCAGCGCCATAGATGTTGCGTACGAGCAAACGGTGCTCGCATCTGGCGCCAAGAACCCCAACGGCTGCCCTGCGCCAATCACCTGGTCAGTGCGGGTGGTTTGCCGCTCGGGAGGGCGGGATGCGCTGGCAGGCGGGCGCATCGATGCAGCCAGTCCACTGCTGGGTTGATGGGGCGTGCCCCAGAGCCAACCACGCGCTGCAAGCGCACGCTGCTGCATGGGGGTGCACCAACAGCTGGTCCCTGTGCCCTTGCCTGGGTGTGTGGTCGCCCGTGTGGCCCGTGTACCGCACGCGTACCTGCGCAGGCGGTGTCGCAGCGTGACGGCGACAGCACACGTGCCCACTGGAGGCCCCCATACCCTCTCATCCTCTCCAGGCTTGCTCCCTGCCGACCGGTAGTCAGCTGTGACAGCCACAGCTGACGTGTGCCAGCTAGCTCATCCTGTGGCATTCACGCAGGCAGGTTCTCTGCCGACCGGCACCAAGCAGTGCGAGCCACAGCTGGCGCTCACACTTCTGCTGCGCTGTCCTGTCCATTCCCCGCAGGTTCTCTGACGATCGCTCCGACTGCGACGCCGTGAACGAGGTGGCGGCTCTGGGGCATGAGCTGGCCAGCCACACGCGCACGCACCCAGACGGGTGAGCCTCCTGGGGCCCTGCTGTCCCTGTGGCTGCCGAGGCTGGGAGGGGGGGCGTGCCTGGGCAGGGGCATGCTTGGGCCGAGGCAGGCGCCCACACACTCCGCCCCAGGCAGCACCAGGCCTCTGTGTGCGGTGCGATCTATGCCTGCCTGTTTTGCCCGGCCTGCCCTGTTCTTGCACCGGCACCCCGCACCCCTGCACCTCCGTTTGTTCCCCTGGGCCTTGCCACATGCTTACATCTTGTGCTTTATCCTACCGCTGTGCTGCAGCGTGGATGGCCTGAGCTACGAGGAGCTTGCAAGCGAGATTGGCGGGCAGCGCGACTGGCTGGCCGGCTGCGGCATCCCGGCAGAGTGAGCGGGGGTGGCCTGGGGGGGCAGGGGGCAGGGAATGTACATTGTGAGGGCGAGCCCCGCATGCTGCCCACCTTTCCAACACCAGCTCGCCCCCCCTCCCCCCTCCTGTGCCTTTCCCCGCTGGTCCATCACAAGGAATGTCACAAAGGCTGGCCCCTACCTCCCGCCAGCCCAGGATGCACACCACCTCCTCCCCCTGCAGCTCGGTCAAGGGCTTCCGTGCCCCCTATTACAAGACCAGCGAGGAGATGGGGCGGGTGCTGCAGGACCTGGGCTTCCTGTGAGTGAAAGTGGCTGTGTGTGAGGGTTATGACTGTGTTGCCTCACTCTGTGCCTTGTGGGTGGGCGGATGGATGGATCCGCTTTGCCAGGACCTGGGCTTCCTGTGAGCAGAGTGGCGGTGTGTGGGGGGTGGGGGTGGGGGTGGGTTGAAAGAGGCGCTCTACTGACTTGCTTCACGCTGCACCTTGTGGGTGCCTGCACAACCTTGGACCCCTGTGAGCGGGCAGGGGAGGGGGAAGGGGAGGGGAGGGAGGGGCGCTGCCTCTGTCTGTGTTGTGTGGCTGGAAGGCAGGCGGACACTGCCGGGCCCGGGGCGCCAGTTGAGTGAGCGGAGGGGCATGCGTGTCTGCTGAGCAGCAGGAGGCCGTCAATATATTTGTTGTCCCGATTGTGTGGCTGGACTGGGTGGGTGGGCGAGCCATGGGCTGCAGCACAGTAAAAGCCTGCACATAGCCGGGTCAGGCTTTTACTGTGCTGCAGGCCCTGGGGGGTCTGTCAGTGCTGGCTGGCAGAGCTCCTGAGCTGAAGCAATACGCCCCACCACCCCCTCGCCACAACATCGTGCCCCTGTTCCCCCTGCTGCAGCTACGACTCCAGCCTGACCGGAAAGGACACCAGCCCCGCCGCCCCCATGAACGAAAACTTCCCGTTCACGTGGTGCCAGGTGGGTCGAGAGGGGCGCCTGCCGTTTGAGCTTGGTAGAAAAGGAGAAGTGGATGGCGGGGCTGCCGCCAGAGCTTTCGTATCTTGCCTGACTGCGCGTGATCCACAGCCCGCCCCGCCCGCCTGACTGTCCTCAACCCAGCCTGCCCGCCCGCCTGCACTCTGATCAGCCTGCCAGCGTGCCTCAGCTGCCCCTGGCAAGGCACGCGCCGCAGGCCCCTCCCACCAGCTCGGCTCAATTCCGTGCTCCCCCCCTGCGCCCCCCCACAGAGCTCCGACTGCAAGGGCTGGGACGAGCTGAGCATCTGGTGAGCACCTGTGAGGGCGGTCCTTTGTGGGTCGCTGCCGGAGGCAGGGGTTCAACAGGCGCTGAGGGCGCAGGGGCTCCGCCCCAGCCAGGGACAGCTGGCTCGCCCGCCTGTCTTCTTACCCACCCATCCACCTGCCTGGCTTCCTGCGCAGCCTTGCCACTCGCTCGCCTTGGGCCTGACTCCTGCCTGCCCTTGCACCTCCCGCACACACGCACACCCCTCCTGCCCGCTGTCTGCATCTTCCTCCTTGCCCCTCAACCCCCCACCCCAACCCGACGCTCCCGCCCCTCAGGGAGGTGCCCGCCTACGCGCTGTCGGGCAGCGGCAAGCGCAGCGACCCGGAGCCGCTCAACGGGAAGAGCGTGCTGGAGGTGCGGTTCATGCTGATTGCCCGGCTGCTGCAGTTGTCCGGTGCAGGGGAAACTGGGTGTCCAGCTTGAGTGTGCTGTGTGCTGTGTGCTGTGGCTGCAGGTATCAGCTCAGGAGGGTTTCAACAAAACAACCTGGCCCTCTCGTCACATCACTACCGGGCTGCAGCGGGACAGCTGACAGCTGGCATGCCTCCCGCCCCCCTGTCACGCCGCCACCTGCCCCTGCAGCGGCTCCAGGAGGACTTTGAGAAGAAGCGGGGCACGGGGGCGCCCACCTCCATCCTGGTGCACGAAAACTATCTGGAGGACAGGTGGGACCCCTTGCCTGGCTGGCTGGCTGGCTGTGGGGGGTGACGGGTGGGGGAGGGGCAAGCGCGGGGGTGGGGGGAGCGGGATTGACGTCAGCTGGAAGCCCCGGGCTGGCTGGCGGGGAAAAGTCACCACCCGCCCTCCTGCCCTCCTGCCCGTGCCCCCCTGCCCCCCTGCGCCCGCCTCGACCTCCCTCCCGCGTGCCCTTCCGCTTCGCCCTCCCATCCCGCAACCCACGCCGCCTCTCCCTCCATGCACCAACCTCCCCTCCCCCCCGTGCCACTGCCCCTCACTCCTCACCCGCAGCTCCGCCCGCTCCGACGTCTCCGACTTCCTCTCGTGGGCGCTGGACCAGCCCGACACGTGGGCGCTCACATACACTCAGGTGGGTAGGCACATGATGATGCGGGCATCCTTGCCACGCCGCCAGAGTCTGGCCACGTGGCTGAGGGCACTCAAGCGCCCTGCAGTGGCACATGATGCACGTGGCTGAGGGCAGTGTCTAAACGATCAAGCGGTGGGGCTAAGGTTGGGTGGTGGCGTGTGGCGGCCAGGGCACCATCTGCACACGGCCCTGCTGGGGTGGGGCTGGAGGCAGTACAGCGGAGGGCAGTATGGCGGAGGGCAGCGCAGCAGTGGTGGACAAGAGGCAGGCTGAAGAGGAACAGGCGGTGGGATGGGGACGCTCGCACTGTTGAGCATCACATGCAAGTGCTGCCCCTTACTCGCCGGCACGCAGGCGTCCCTGCAGTGATCCTTCTCCCCTCCCCCTGCCCGCCGCTGCTGTGCATTGCCAGGCGGCACACCCGGCGCTCCCGCGCAGCAGCACCCGACCCGGCGCAGACCCAGCTGTATTCATGCGCCTCACACCCCTGCCCCCTCCCTCTACCCCCGGTCTGGGTGCAGTACATTTCCTGGCTGCAAAACGGCACCGACTCCTCGGTGAGCCACAATTCCTGCCTGTTAGGGTTTTAGGACCCGCAAGTGGAGGCATTTGGAGGCTGGGCAGCAGGAAGCACTGCTGTCTGCCCTGCACAGCATGCGGCTTGCCACGCCACAGGCATCCCTCATCCCGGCTGCCTCCGCCCACCACCTCGTGCAAACGCCCGCCGCCGCACCGTGCTGCACACATGCTTCCTTCCTGCCCGGCGCTGGCCGCCGCTGTGTGCCCGCCCTGCTTGATGGCGCGTCTCCACACCAGCCCCTGCCTGTCCCCGCCCCCCACATGCCCCCCTGCAGCCTGGCGATGTGGCAAGCAGCTGCTGAGCGTGGCACGACCTGGCAGCGCTGTCAGGCCCCCGCCCTTGGAAGCCTTCCCAGCGGCGCTGGCAGTGCACTTTGCCAGGAGGGTACGTTGCCGCAGCACATTGCTGTGACTGCTGCCCCTTACACGATGCCCAGGACCCGCTAGTTGCTGCCAATTGAATAGAGTCACGTGAACACAAATTACCCAGCCGCTGTAGCAGGCCATCTTCCTCCCCTCCCCCTCCCCCTTGCCAAGGTGCATCCACCCAGCCGCCGCCTCAAATGCAGTAGCTTGCAGCAGTGTAGCACAAGAGGCCACCCCCATCACCCCCTGCATGCTTCAACACCCAGCTGCCTGTCTGCCTTTCCGTCCCTTGCCCTGATTCAACCTTGATTCCAACTGTGTACCTTCAAGTCGCGATGCCCTGATTCATAAGTACATGCTGCATGATCAACACCAGCATGCGATTGCGCCTGCATGATTGAAACCAGCGCGCTCGCACGGCGCGCTGCAACAGTTTCACTGGCCTTGTTAAGCCACCCTTGTAAGCTTTCGTCATGCCCAGGAGGTGGCAGTGCCCACTACCCAGCCAGTGCAGTGGGTGCCTCCTCGCTGACTGCACCCGCGACGTGGGGCTCCACCCTTGCCGCTTCATCCACATCATCACCCCCGTCTGCTGCGCCACACCATGTCGGCCAGGACGAGGCTGGTCAGCGCCAGGGAGACCGCGCCCAGCGCCCACCACCGCTCCTGCCGCTGGTACTCCGCAACCAATTCCTGCGGCCAGAGTGGGTGGGCACATGCGGGGTCAGCATGGGCAGGTGGGTCAGCTGGGTGGGCAGACGGGGAGCACAACAGTGGGGGCATGCATGCCACGCCGAAGGTGCGTGTCAGGCAGCGGGCTGCGCTGTGCTGCCTCTTGTGATCATGACAGCACAGCGCTGCCCCCGCCCTGAGAAGAGCAGCGGACCCAGCCCTGCCCACACCTGCACTCGGAGGTATGTGTTGAAGGTGTCGCCCGCGTCATTCTTGATGCGCTGCATCTCCACCGCCTGCGACGCCGCCCCCTCCACGTACACCCGTGTGCGCTCATCCACTGCCGGGGGGAAGGGTGTGGGGGACGTGGGGCGCGGGCAGGCACATGCATTGGTAATGCGGTGCTGACGAGGCAGACCAGGAGTTGCGTAATCACCGAGCTAACATCAGTACGTGAAGCCTTGAACCATGAACCATGCACACATGCACTGTGTCCCCTTGACTCACGCTTGCACTGCTGGTTGCAGTCCTGGCACCGAGTCCAGTCTGCCTGCCCCGCTGCCAGCCGCCCCATCAGCTTCACATTCAGGCAGTGCCGGTGCCGTGCCTTGCAGGCACACGCCTGGAAGAGCTCCTCGCCTGCAAGGTGGGGTTGGGGGGGTCGCAGGGAGTCGTAAAGGCAACTCTCGCCTTGGAATTGATGCGGACTAATGTGAAGTCGGTCGCCTGGCGGCAGCTGCGATCATCTGGCGGCGGCAGCGGCAGCGCCGGCGACACGGGGCAAGGCGCACCGCTGAGCCCCGAGGGTACCAGCTCCTTCTTCTCGTAGGCCGCGTTTGGGCTGCACATGTCACACCGCCTGAGCTCCGTCATCCTGGAGCGCTGTCGAGCCGGGAAGACGGGGGGTCAAGCGGGGCCAGAAGGGCAAGGTGAGGCGTCGGCCTCGCTTGGTTCAGGTGAAACGAGCAGAGTGGCGTGCGTGGAATATCAAGCCCCCAGAAGAAGAACCCCATCTCGCAAGGCAGAGCGTCAACCGAGCTGCTGGCGCGCTGCTGCGCCTGCTACGCCATCAATGCGTTCAGGCCATGCATTGATGGCCTGTGAGCGCATCCATTGATAGCTGGTCTGTATCTGCGGCGTCCAGGATGAAGGCGCCGGGTAACTCGGCCGGGCTCCGGTTATTATCATAATTAAGCTAAGCAGCGCCTCTCTAGCACAATCCTCGATACATCGGGTGCGCCGCGCAAACATTGTCGTGTGGCGTAACCCAGCTGCCGCCCTACACCCATTTACCTGGCTTCACGGCGGTCCTGCGGGCTGCCGCTGCCACCGCCCCTGGCTCGTGCAGGCGCAGCTCCCTGCCCACGCGCTCCCATCATGCTGCGATACGTGCTCTCCAGCGTACTAGCCCTCCTCAGTCTTGTGGCACGAACGCGCAGCTGCGCTCAGGCAACTGCCACGCTGCACGCCGGCCGGCGGGCAGCCGGGGCGACGCGGCCCGTGGCAGCTGAGGAGGCGGCTGTGGCGCCGCAGCCGCGCCCGCCCGGCTCCGACCCACGGCTGCAAATCATGGCAGGAATAGTGGCGGTGCTGGTGCAGCTGTGTGATTGGTCGGCCGCATGGCCAGGGGGTGTGGGCATGCATGCATGGGTGTGGGTGGTTGTACGCTGTTGGTGGTGACCGCCGGTGCCTCGCGGGCGCGTTGTTGGCAGTTGGTAGCTGGCCGAGCCTTAGCTTAAGCATCGTGCCACGTGTGTTGCTTCCTGCTTGCGCCTGTGCTTCGTCCGGCCGCTGACGTGGGTCCTCGCCAAGCCGGCGCCCGCCAGGCGTGCAGAAGGAATGCACAGGCATATGGGTTTGTGCCTGGAGCGCGCACTGAGTAATGCTCATGCACCCTCTTGCTCCATTCATTGTCCCCCGCCCTCGCTTACACGGCGGCCACCGTCCGCTGGACACCTGCCGCCGCCCGTGTGCGCACGCTGAGCGGCGCCGCCAACATGGCGTCCGTCCTCGCTGTCCTGCTGCTCCCACTGGTGCTGCTGCCCATGCTGGCCCCCCGCTTCTACTCCCGCCACTGCCGGGCCGTGCTGGCGGGCACGCGGGCCGCTTTCTTTGCGCTGCCGGCGCTGCGGGACCCGCTGGACGTGCAATGGGCGCTGCAGGTGTGCCAGGTTGTGCGCTGGCTGGTTGAGGGGGTGGTGGTGATGCAGCGGGGTGTGGCTGTGAGTTCCACGCCGCCGGCTGATGTGCCTGCCCGCCTGCCCGACTTCCTGTCTTGCTTGCCCGCCCCCTGGCCTGTGCTCCTGCTCACACCCTCCCGCCCCCTGCTGCCCCTCTTCAGAGCCAGCCCTCCCCCTCCACCCGCGCCTTTGCCCCTGCCATCGACCTCTTCGCCTTCACTCTGGGCAGCCGCGGCCTGGCGTTGCTGCTGGCCCCGCTCGTGTGCCCAGCGCCCCTGCTGCCGCACCTGGCGCTGGCAGCTTTTTCTGTCCAGGTGCGTGGGCATCGCCTGGCTCTGAGCAGGCCCTGAGGCTTTGCTTTGAAGGACAGGCCAACGGGGGCCACGCAGCATGCAGTACAACCCGCTCCCTGCAGCCCCTCTGCCCACACTGCCAGCTGCCCTGTCCCAGCTAGCCCCACCCATTCACCCACCCCCTGCCATCCCCACGCTCCCAGCCCAGCCTCACCCGCCCTGCCCCCCCCCCCCCATGCAGCGCTGCCGCACCACCGCCGACATGTGCTCCTGGCCCATGCTGCGCCACCCGACCTGGCGGGCGCGCATCGCACGGGTGCACCGCTGGATTGCCTGGGTGGGGGCCGGCTGGCGCTGCCGGGCTGGGACCTGGCCATGAAATGTCCGCTACAGGAGTGGCTG
The DNA here is from genome assembly GCA_029339195.1 of Micractinium sp. NFX-FRZ. NCBI lineage: Eukaryota > Viridiplantae > Chlorophyta > Trebouxiophyceae > Chlorellales > Chlorellaceae > Micractinium > Micractinium sp. NFX-FRZ. The sequence goes on from JAPTJF010000738.1 coordinate 10,795, forward strand.
CAGGAGCATCGGCGCCGCCGTGGCAAGACGAGCATTTGGAATGGGTGCCTTTTACCCGGTGCCTTTTTACAAGGGTGCATGCACCCACCTCATGTCTCCTTCTCCGCGCGCCCCCCCCACCCTGTCCCCCGCCGCGCCTCCCCGCCTCCCCTGCCCCGCCTGCAGCTGCCGCTGCTGGCGCCAGAGCACCCTTTGGAACAGCCGGACCCCGACCCACACAGTGACCTGCACTGCCAAACGTTTGTGTGCCTGTACCAGCTGTTGCTGGGGCTGGTGGTGCCCACCCTGCTGGTGGTGCACATGCAAGCTGCGGCGACACCGACGGCGCCTCATCCCGAGGAGCAGCAGCAACAGCGGCAGCGGCGGCGGCAGCAGGCGGAGGCACGCCCAGCCGCATGGCACCAGCGGGAGCAGCAGGCGGCGGCTGGGTGCAGGGTGCAGCGAGCGGCGCGCCGCTGCCGTGCCTGGCTGGTTTGGGCGGCGGCAGAGGCCGAGGGCCAGCTGTGTCACTTGTGCCACATGCTGACATTCAAGGTGCAGTCGCCCCTTGCCTCTATCCTTGCCTGGTGGTTCACTGCCTCCCTGCTGTGGCAGGCAGCCCTGCTTCTAGAAGCGCCATCCCTCTGGGCGCTAGAAATGCCCGTGCTGTGGGCAGCTGCACCGCCTGCCGCAGGCGCTACCGCTGCGTGAGCCCACAGGCGCACCAGAATCCTTCATCCTGTGACATTGTTTCATGACCATTTCCTCTCTATCTGTTTTTGTACACAGCCTCGACGAATGCTTGTCACAGGTCTCCGCCTTTTCTGCCCTGGGTTGACTGAGATGAGTGTTAAGTTGGCATCAGATAAGCAATTAGCCCCCACCCTGCCGTGAGCGCTTTCCCTGCAACCCTGCTGTGCCGTCCTAGCGCATCAACAACGCCATTCTTCCCGAATTGACAATATTTATTTCCAGTGCATGCCGCTACAGCCTGATGCACCGGGTTCAGGCGCTTGTAGCATGCAAACCAAACGGAAGCCTGCACTCCCTCGGGCCCAGGATGTCTCGCCAATGGCTGCAGTAGCTCCCTGGCCCTCAACCTTCCCAATCTCATGCTTCCACTGCCACTTGCCACCCTGAAGGGCACTGCCCAACGACAGGCATGTTGCCCTGGGCACAAGCTCCTGAAGGATAGAACCTGAACGGACCTGGCCCAGCAGCGTCTCACCGCCACCGGCCCCTCCGCCACCCACCAGCACAGCGCCCAAGCGAGCGATGTTCGCACGTAACCCTAACGCCAGAAGCCCCCCAGAGGCGTACAAGACCCACCAGCACGCCAAGCAGGCCAGCCCACTCACCTAATCCACCCGCCGCCACGGCGCCATGGTGGCGCCTAGGCTGGGAGGCTTGCTCCTCTGTCCCTGCCTCCCACCTCCCCTTCCTTCAAAGCAACTTTTATGGGGGCGTTTATACACACACCGGCTACCTGAAAGGCCCAGGGCGTCCTTTTCTGCTGTAAAGCTTGTTGCGCACAGCGCTCCTCATCCCGCTCGTGCCCTGACAGTCGCGCTGCTACACTGCTCAGTAGCAATGCAGCCCCTCCTAGGTTGCCGCGGCAGCGTCAGCTGTGCGGGCCTCGGCCGGGTGCTACGTGGTGCTGCTCAGCGGCCAGTGGAGCGAGGGCGCCGTGGGCCTCAACTCGTATACTGCCGGCGCGGGCGCAGCCGGCGGGCAGGCGGCGACAAGGCGCCTGCGGCAGAGGCAACGGCGCAGCAGATGGCGGCGAGGGCGGCACGGGAAGCGTTGCAGAAGGCGGTGCTACAGGGCGCGCCGTCGTGGTTCAAGGCGGCTTTCGGGCTGCTGAACAGCCGGCTGGATGACGTGGATGGCCGGCTGGACGGCGTGAACGGCCGGCTGGATGACGTGAATGGCCAGCTGGATGCAGTGAGGGGTGCGGTGGATGAAAGCCGCACAGAGCAGGGCAGCATATATGAGGCGGTGGTCGCCGCTGTGCAAAAGCGCGGCGGCCCTCTTGTGCTGAAGTCGCTGCCTGAGGTGGCGCGAGCCGCCAAGCTGGCACACGGCAAGCGTGCCAAGCGCCGCCTGGCCTTGGCGCTCATGGAGGTAGGTATTGCCGTGTGCGGGGGCGTACGGTGAAGAGTCCATGAGGGGGCTGCCTGACCGTCTAGAAGCATCGCACGTGCTAATCAAGCCCGCCCCCGCCCCCAAGCCCCTCTCTGCCACCCACCCCACCCCACCCTGTGACCCCACCCAATCCCACCCTGCCCTGCCCCGCCCCGACACTGCAGGACGGGGCCGCGTGCGCCTTTCGTGAGCTGCTCATCCAGCGGCTGCTGGAGGAGGTGCGGTCGCAGGCAAGCGTGATCTCGAGTGACCCTGCCTGCCTGCCTGCCTGCCTGCCCGCCTGCCTGCTCGCCCATTACTCTGCTTGCCTGTCACGTGCCTGCCTGCCCGCCTGCCTGCCTGCCCGCCCATTACTCTGCTTGCCTGTCATGTGCCTGCCTGCCTGCCTGCCTGCCCATCCTGTGCTCGCCTGTCACATGCCGGGCTGACCTGCAGGGGCCGGCGGGGCCGCTGGCGGACGCTGTGTCGGCGTTGCTGGCGCTGCCCGCACAGCCAAGTTCCGGGCCAGAGTGGCAGGAGGAGGCGCGGCAGCTGCGGCAGGTAGGGGTGGGGAGTGGATGGGCTGGGCAGCCTCGTGTTGCTGGGCGAAACGCGTCTGTTTGTGCTGGTCACAATCCACAGCGGTGTGAAGGCGAGGCCTGTTGCTGCACCGCCGGCCTGCCGTGCAGGTGGCGCGTGAGCTGGTGACGAACTCTGAGAAGCACCAAGCCGTGATGCTGCTGTGGCGCTACTCCTCTGGTGGGTTGCAGCTCTGGCTGTCGGTCACGTGTCACATGCTCCGCCCCCTCACACCTGCCTCCGGGCTTGCCTTGTGTTGCATGGGAGGCGCGGCGCCCGCGCCCCACACCGCAGCCTGCTTGCCTGCACCCCACCAGCGTGCCCCTTGCACCCTGTGTGTGTGTGCAGCCGCTGCCCAGGCGCAGGCGGAGGGGACTCCCGAGGCAGTCGTGCAGCTGCTGACCTCGGACCAGGACCGGGGCGGCCTGCACTGGTCCCCCAGCATTGCCCTTGGGCTGGCCCTGTGCGGGAAGCTGGGGCGGGAAGTGGAGCTGGATGCGCCGGTGCGGCTGAGCCGCGATGCAGACGGCGTGCTGGTGATTGAGGAGGCCAAGCTGTCCACGGCAGGTGAGGCGGCCAGGCTGTGTGCATGGCAGGCAAGAGCAGGGGGGCAGCAGGGGGGCGGCAGCACGGTCAGCTGGCAAGGGCGGGGCCTGTGCTTGCACTCCATGTGCGCAAAGCCGTGCTGCTGCCGCCCTTACCCGGCCTGCCCGGCGTGCCGCGCTGCCTGGCAACGCAGGTCTGGGCAAGGCCAAGGAGCAGCTGCGGCTGGCGTTCCAGCTGGTCGCATATGTGCACTGCGCGCTGGACGTGCCGCTGCCCCCGCTTGTGGGGCGCATCGTGGTGCCCTACCGGCAGCTGCGGAAGGCAGAGGGGCTGCTGCGCGGCTCCAGGGGCATGGTGAAGGCCAGCCTGCCGGGGGGGCGCGGCGACATCATGGTCACGATCAAGGCGGCCTGCGTGTAGGTGCCGGCATGTCTCTGACAGGTGTGTGTCTGTCCCAGTGGGAGCCTGTGCATGCAGTGGCCCGCCTGCTGCTCGCCTGCTGCTCGCCTGCTCCCAGCCTGCTGCCCTCGGGGCTGCCTGGTCGGCCCACCAACGGTCTGCAGGCCTGCTGACCTGCGAGCGCACCTGCGAGCGTACCTGCCTGCCCATCCGCACGGAAACACTGGCCAGCTGTGTCGCCCCCTTCTCTCCTCCTCATCAGATCATTCTGTGCCCACCCTTCCTGTTCCCCTCAAACTGGCCCCTCCCTTACTGTGTGCAGCGGCCGCCCGGCTCAACCCACTGCACCTCCAGCGGCATATGTGCGCAGGCAGAGCTCCAAGCGTCGCTGCCATCAGCCAGCTGTCGGCGCCGAAGCATGGGGCCCTGCTTTGCCCAGGTGCCTGTGAAACCGCAGTGGCTGCCACAGCTAGTCTCGCTCCCGCCAGCCAGCCCAAAACCGACCTCACCCTGCTCAAACCAAGTAGCGCCTCTCTGTTTCTGTCACCGGCCTGCCCCCAATTGCAAGCACCTCGCCACGAGGCGACCCCTTCTCCTCCTCCACCGCCCAGCCCTCTCCCTGTGCCCAGCCCGTCTCCCCTGTCGCTTTCTTCTGTTGGCCAACCCCTCGCCCCTCCTCCACATCCCGTCCCCGGCCGAGTCATGCTCTACTCGTACCGCTGCTCCCACCCACTCACCGAGCGAGCTCCTTTGTCTGCCTGCCCAACAGCCCGGAATGCGTCTCGCAACCAGGACCCTGTGTTCATTCTCCCACCCCAGGACTTTTCGCGCCCCGTGTCCACCTACATTTCATCAACAAACTCGTTTTCTGTTTGCACATATCTCCTTGCCCTTTATGCCTTGATGCCCTGCCCTGCCTACACCCCAGATTTCTTGCCGCCAGAGAAGTGACCTGATATTGTCTGCCTCTCCTTGTACCTGCTGTGCTTCCTGGCATCCCAAGCGGTGCTGTGCCACTGTATGCCCTACATGTTGTGAAGCTGTTGCGTTTTTTCGGGCCCCCCTTCAATACTTGCCTTTGTTGTTTCAACGCCGGCCAACGAAGTTTCCATAACAGTTGCCGCTGGCTCACATCAGTTGCAAGCAATCCTGCTCACGCCGCGAAAGCTAAAAGAAGTTCCGCGGTTTCACAGTGGTTCTCTGCTGCTGCTGACAGCGGGGGGCGATCAGCACAAGTTGAGCCACCAGAGGTCGCGCTCTCGAGGTGGCTCTGAGCCAAACAGCGGGGCTCAGCAGGCAAAGCATGGGCCGCCCCCTGCCTTCCATCTAGCTAGTGTCAACGCACGTTGGCACCGCTGTCTGAGCGTCCGTACACCACACGCTGAGAGCCTGCGCTGCCTTTGCCTGCGCTGGCAGCTTCGCCCTGTACTGCCGAGGTGGCGTTTGCCCTCCCCTGTACCGCCCTGCATATGCCCCTGGCCAGCCACTTGGTGCCGCCTCTAGTACGGTCTGAGCTTCTCCTGACACTGATTATAATGAAGTGGATTTCTGCCAAAGGCTAGGTGGATAGCCTGCCAGTGCCTTGGCAGCTCGCCAGCCAGGCAGGCGGCAGGCGGCAGCGGCAGCAACAGCGTCGCGGCAGGCATGTGGCAGTAGTGGCAGGCCAGGCACCATGCGCTCTTGCGCCGCCACTGTGTGCCTGCTGCTGCGACTTGCACTGTATGTGAAGCTGGTGGAGCGCTCGGTGCACCGCACCCACGCATGCATGCACCCTGCCAGCATGGCTACTCAGCCGCCGAGCGGCAGCGAGGTGGGGGCGGGCGCCATGGGGCGGACGCCACCTGGTGCCCTGCAAGGCCTGCTATGCAGGCATGCCATCAGAACTGCCACACGCGGCGCGCTCGTACACAACATGCTTCAAAATAAGTACGTAAGCTGGCAAGCAAAGGCAGCAGGGATGTGCAGTGAAGCATGTGCACCGATGTCCAGGGCCCGGCGGCGGCGGGGGACGGCGGGCGGCGCCGGTGCATTGGCGCCCGGCCCCCAGCCGGCCGGCCGGGATGGGCAGTGACTGCAGATTTGTGATTTGACACGTGGGCGCACGCTGCATGGAAGCATGCTCCTGAACGCCCGTGCCGCTCAGGGCAGCCAGGTGTGGGGTGTGCTGCCCGCCCGCACTTCCACGCCACCAACCACCCTCGGCCCCTCATGCTGGCGCCATTCCCACGCAGGTGGCGGCTGCCTTTGATGCTGACCTAGACGGCCCGGCCTCCCAGCCTCCCCCTGCTTTCTTCAAAGACCCCGAACTCGACACCTTCACCCTGCCCGCCGACCACCCCGCCGCCAAGGTGTGAGCGCTGCACGCGCTGTGGCCCTGGCCCTGCCTGCCTCGGCCTGGCCATCTTTCCACCAAGGCCACCGTGGAGGGCGGAAGCTTGGGTCTCCAGACAGCACAGTTATCTTCTTGCTTGAGAAATGCACGAGCGTGAGAGTGCACGAGGTGTGTGATATTGCTGCAATGGGCATATGCCTGTTGTAAACCCAACAACCTTGTATGAATGTATTGGCACTTTGCATGTTGAGACGAAGCATGAGTATTAGGCCGCCGCGCCTGGATTTTTTGTTTTGGCAACCCTCCCTCCTCCCTTTTTTGGCTAAAAGAGAGGCGGATATG
>JAPTJF010000739.1:0-16980 GCA_029339195.1 Micractinium sp. NFX-FRZ
TCGCCCCAATTGTGCAGGAACAACGCCAAGTAGGTACTTTGAAGTTTGAGCCCGCCGGGGCTGACCTGGCGGAAGTTGACGTACGGCACCGTGCCACCTGGCACCTGTGCGACACAGCAGCTGCGTTGCGCGGTCTGCTCACGTATTTGGGAGCTAACACTGCTCCATAGGCTTTGTGCTGACGAAAGGCTCCCCACGTACTCAGCTAAGGGGAGCGGACGGGACTCCGGGAGCCGCCGCCACCGTCACTGAGGGCCAAATGGACCAGTTCGCTTTTAAGGTGAAATTTGGAGGGCCGTGCAACCGTGTTACAAGCCGAACAGGCCGCAGGGCAGCTACGGTGGCCTCCAGGGGCGGGTTGCCGTTGCCGCCGCCAGCGTGGGCGTCGCATGCTGTCCCGTGTCCTCTCACCAGTCGGATGCTTTCAGCAGTGCACCAGTTGGCGACTGCGGTTCCCGGAAGCCGTCTGCCACGCGTGCAGCCCAGCAGCCTCCCCACCTTGTTGATGGTCGTGACCGCTGCTCTTGCAAGTTGCTGCTCGTGTCTGTCGCGCCACGCTGACCAAACTTTCACACAACTTCCTTGCCCGACTGCAGGTGGCCCCCTACCTCCCAATGGGGACATACTTTGCCTTCCAGGTGACCGCATATTCTTGCCCGAAACTTCTGCGAGCAGCGCCTGGCTGCCTGGCTGCCTGGCTGCCTGGCTGGGGCATGACACGGTGCTAGCCTGCCGCCCAGTGCTGCCAGGAGGAGGCGGGTGGCATCCAGGTAAGTGGCTGAGGTGCCGGTGCGCAGGCTGCCCAGCTCTCTTTCAAGTGCCAAAAACGAGAGCAGCATGGCACTGGCAAGCAGAACTGCACTGGACCCCGCCCCAACCCCGCCCTCCCACTCCTCCCCCCAACATTCCTCCCCCACCCACCTCGTACGCAGACGGTCACCCAGCTCATCCTGCCCAGCAACGGCACCACAGGGAAGAAAGCAAATGAGGCGCCCGACACCCGCGCCGAGGTCTGCAACGGCCTGGAGTATTGGATGACCGCCGCCTGGCTCGCACTCATGTGCCTGGTGTGCTTCTGCCTGGCATTCACCGACACCGCCATCGACGAGGACGGCGGCGGCGTGCCCGTCTTTGTGCTGCCACGTGGCTACTGGAAGCCACCTGGGAGGTATGTGCGCCTGTGCTCCGTTGGATGGTACTGCCTTTGCCACTGACGTGTGCACAGTGCGGCTGCCTGCTGCCCCGGCGCTGACCCTGCCCCGCCCGCCACCCCTGGGCCGTTGACCTTTCCTATCACCTACCTCACTTTGTTCTTGCAGCAAGCTACTGACGCCTGAATACAATGCCAAGTTCAGGCCTGGCGGGTCCGGCGCCTGGGGCTGGGTGGACGTGTGCCACGGTGTGCTGTCCACCTTCACTCTGCTGACCATGGTGCTGCTCACGCCCCCCGTCTACCCCTGCTTCTTTTATGGAGATCGCGTGGCAAACGTGCTCACCAGAGCGGTGCGAGCATGCAGCATGGAGGGTCTGCCCTGGTGCCTGCCTTGGTATCTGCCCTGCCACAGCTGCCCTGCCACGAGCATATCCATACCCATGGGGCAACCACACGGCCTGCGCTGCTTGCCCCTGCTGATGCTCGGCCGCAGCTGTCTGCAGCACCCGCCCGCCTCCCTAATAAGCAAGCGTTGCCTGCGCACCCCCCTACCCCTGCCTTCTTGTGATCCTGCAGGTGCTCACTCGTTGTGAGCATCGCCACCGCCGTCTTTGGTTTCTTCAAGAGATCGCGAGATGGATGGGGTGCGCAGGGAGGGCAGAGGGAGCAGGGAGGCGAGCAGGCATCACTGGCAGGGCCAAGGAGGGTGGGGCACGGGCAAGGGCCCCTCTGCTGGTTTCTGGCTGGCTGCTGCAGCAGCTGCTTCGGCTTCCCTGCATCATGTCGTGCACCCACAGCAAGGCATCCCCCCGCGCTGCATGCTCTTGCAGGTTACAACCCCAGCCCTCAGGCGCGCGACTCAGACGACCTCTTCACCTACCTCTCCTCGGGGTCCAACAACCTGTCGGAAGCCAAGCTGAAGGTGATGCTGAAGCTGGCAGACAAGTGCGTGTGGGCCACGGAGGAGAAGGCGGAAGGCTTCAAAGCGGCGCACCGCGAGGCAACAAAGGAGGCACAGGCGGCGGCGGACACACTGCGGGAAGCAGAGGAGGAGGCGGAGGATGCGCAGCAGGCGGTGGGCCGGCTGGAAACGGCGGTGGCCGGGCTGGAAGCGGCTGTGGACCGGCACGCAGCCGAGCACGAGGGTCTGCAGCTGACCTTGGCAGCGGCGCAGACGCCCAGGCAGCTGTCAGCGGCAGAGCCTCTGTACGGCGAGGGGAAGAAGGGCAGCAGCGCCGGCAACACCCCCGACTCGGCGCTGGCGGCTGGGGAGCCTGCACAGACGCCCCGGCGGGAGCAGGTGCAGCGGCAGGTGGAGGCAGCGCGGAAGAGGAAGCATGGGGCGGAGCGGCAGCTGCAGCGGGCGCAGCTGGACCTGGCCAAGGAGCAGAAGCGGCAGCAGGCGGCGCAGCAGGGCCTGGCCAAGGAGCAGAAGCGGCAGCAGGCGGCGCAGCAGGGCCTGGCCAGGGCACAGCGTGCGCAGCAGCGTGCGCAGCGCGCGCTCGCCCGCGCTGAGCGCGCTCTGGAGCAGCCGACAGCGGAGCTGCAGCAGGCTGAGTTGGAGAAGAAGGCCGTGGCTGATGCACGGACGGAGTGGGAGGCGCTGCTGGCAGAGCGGGGAAGCGCCAGCGTGGCAGCCGAGGGAGACGAGGAGGCTGACCTCACCAAGCTTGCAATTGCCCCGCGTGGCAGCACCACCTCCACTGTGGCTACCGAGGTGGCAGAGGACAGCCGCGCCATGCAGGCAGCCTGGGACGCCTTTGTCAAGAGCTATGGCGAGATGCGCAACTTTGAGCTGCGCTGGAAGCGAGGCAAAGCGCTGGCAAAGGCGCTGGAAATCGCCCTGCCCGACTCTGGCAGCTTCAAGAAGTTGTGATTCGACTTGAAGGAGATGTCAAGTTATGCGCCCGCCTGCCTCCACGCGTGCACAGCACTCTCATGTTTTGCCAAAACACTGCACAGCCTTCCATTCCACGAACTCTTTCCGATTGAGACGCACCGGTCAGAGGTGCTCCCATAGCGTGCCTCCTTGCGACTGCGTACTGGCAGGGCAGGACAGGGGCAGGGACGGCCAGCCACCCACCCTGCCCGTCTGGCATGCATACTTGGGCCCGCACATGCTCGACTCACACACACCTGCCTGCCTGCTCGACTTGACCCACGTCCCTCCCGTGCATACCTACCCAACTACTACCATTGCAGTGCTTTCGATGCCGCCACTTGCAACACTTGCTTGAACAGAACAATACTAAGGCAAAGCGGTCCAACCTGAGGCCTGAAAGATGGCGTGCTTGGCAGCCACCCCCGAAGAAGAGCCTTGGTGCTTGCTCAGGGAAGCGCAGTGCATTACAGCTGTGCCTGTGTGCAATGGAAGCGATCGGGCATGATGCGTGCTGCTAACTCGGTTCAGCACCGACTGGAGCATACCTGGTGCCTGGTGCGGACAAAATCACCGTTGCTGCACCGAGCGCTGCCGCTGCTGCCTACGCCTGCGCCTTGGGCGGGCGCGCCGCCTTCTCCTCGATGCCAGAGGTCCCAAACCGCGAGCGCAGCACCTTGCTCACCTCCTCCAGCGACACGCCCTGCACAGCACGCACAGCAGGCGCAGCAGGGCAGGCAGGGTGGGTGGAACGGCAGGTCAGAGGAGAGCAGGAGCTCAGGGGTGGGGAGCTGGGCGGCCCTGGGGCCTGCCCTGACTGCACCAGCACGGGCTGGGGACGGTGGCAACGCAGGTGCAAGCTCGGGGGGCATGTATCGACGCTGCAGCGCGTGCGCGCACGGGCAGGCCACCCACCGCAGCTGCAGCTGCAAGCTGCAGGCCCTCCCACATCAGCATGGTAGGAGGTGTCAGCCGCTTGCTCATGCACAGAAAGTCCGCCCAGCCGCTCACCAGCCCGCGCCCACCCACCCAGCCATGGGCCCGCACCCCCACCTGCTTGTTCATGAGCACCATTGCGTGGTAGATGAGGTCCGCCGCCTCGCTGGCTGCCCGCTCCTGCCCCTCGTTCTCCTCCAGCGTCTGGCACAGCTCTCCCGCCTCCTCCCGCACCTTCTTGCACAGCAGCTGCGGGTCAGCCAGCAGCCGGGCAGTCCAGGAGGGCTTGCCGCCTGCAAGCAAGCAAGCAGGCAGGCAGCAAGGGAGGGCGGTGGGCAGGGGTGGCGGGAAAGGTCACCAGCAATGAGGGACAGGACAGGGGCAGGAGTGTGGTGCACAGGGCGCAGAGGTGAGGGCTGCCGTGCCGTGCACCCCGCACTGGCCAACGCCTGCGCAGCTAGCTGCATCAGATGCACTGCATCTGCAAAGCACAGCCTCGACTGCACCGCAGACACACTCGGTCAGCCGCCCAGCCTTCCGGCCAGCCTGGGGACCTCGAGCCAACGCCTGCGCTTCCCCAACGCCACGCACCCGTGCTGGTGCCCGCCTCCGCCTCTGCCCGCCGCTGCGCAATCGTGCGCTCCAGCGCGTACAGGGTGGTCATGGGCGCGTGCTCCCGCGAACTGTGCTCCCCCGCGGTGCGCAGCTCGCCGCTGGCCGCGTCTGCCTGGCTGAAGTAGCAGGTGGGCGCGTTGGTGTGGCAGGCGGGGCCGATGGGCTCCGCCAGGTAGACCAGCGAGTCGCGGTCGCAGTCAAGGAACACGCTGACCACCTGGGGGAGGGGAGCGGTGGAGTGTTTGTGGTTGAGATTCAAACAACAAATAAATAGAACATATGATTGAGATAGATGGGAGATGCGCGGTCGCAGTCCACGCACATGCCGACCACCTGGGGGAGGGGAGCGGTAATAAAGGTGTATTGAGTGAGATTGAGAGGCAGTAAACGAGACAGGCGCGAACGCAGTCTAAATTGAAGCTTTTGACGTGGGGAGAGAAGTGCAGGATGTTAGCGGGGGCGCCTGGGGCACGACCAAGCCATGCCCACCATTTGGCAAGCTGCCGCAGCTTCCTGGCAACCCCACACATCGTCAGCACCAATACTGCCTCCGGCCCCCTTCCTGCGCCCCAGCATCGGCTTTCTCGTGCTGCCGCCACGTGCAGGCACCCGGGCCGCACCTTGATGTAGTGTCCCGACGTCTCCCCCTTGCACCACCGCCCCTTGCGCGACCGGCTGTAGAAGGTGGCCAGCCTGCAGACGGGCACAATGAGCAGCAGCACGGATGATGGCTTGCTTGTGGAGAGTCTGTCTTGAGCCTGCGGGCAGAAAGACGCTGCAGCCAGCACAACATGGCACAGCGCACACACAGCGTGCTTCCCTGAGCTGCCGCCACTGCTGCTGCATATGATTGCACGCCTACCATGCCTGCTGTCATGCGCGCACAGTGACACCGCTGCTAGCCCAGCCGGTGCAGGCAGGCAGGCAGGCAGGCAGGCGCGGCAAGCATGCGGGCAGGCGCACCCCGTCTGCAGCGTCTCGTTGACGGCGGCACGGTCGGCAAACGCCTGCATGAGCACCTCCCCTGTGTCCACGTGCTGCGCGATGGCCACCACCAGGTTGTTGGAGTCCCATTTCAGGCCGTCCAGGAAGGCTGACATGGCGGGCACCTCGCCCTCTGGCTTCACTGGCGGCGGCGGCGTGGCGGCGACCTCCGCTGCTGCTGCTGCCGCTACTGCCGCCGGCCGGGCCTGCCGCGCCTGCTGCTGCGCCGCACCGATTTGTGTGCAAGGGTGCACCAGCGGGGCGCGGGGAGCAGGCCGCTCAGCGGTGCAGCGGCGCATGCCGGCCCACGCGGCCTGCTGCAAGGCGCAAGCCGCCATATCGATGCCTGGATTCAATCGAAGCTTGTAAAGCAGCCGGGAGACCCCGCGAAGGGTGTTCCAAGGGATGTTGGGCGGTGGCGGTGCAGAGGAGCAGCACCCAGTTGCCCTCAATTGTTTCGGTGATCACACAGAGCGGCGATGGGCTTGTGAATGCCGCCAAAGTGTTGCACAGCACGCAGCAGCAGAATGGGTGCCAATCGAAAAATTGCCGTCTCCTGACCATCTTACAACCTGTCCTGCTGTACATGCAGTATCGGCAATGACGGCGCCTGGCAAAAAAACCTGCACCTTGGCCTCTCGCAACCTGGGCGCCAGCGGGTGAGCCGTGGCTCTGCGCCCGCTGGGGCTCAGCAACAGGCCGCCGCACAGGCGGTGATGGATCTCAAAGCGCCACAACGCGCAGGAGGGCTGCGCTGCGCTCACCTGCCGCCCTCCCGCCCGCCGCCCTTGCAGTGCTGCCGCGGCGCCCGTGTCCCTGCCCACCGTCCCCCCGCATGACCCGCTAGCAGGCGTGGCCAGCCTGACCAGCGGGCGCGGCGTGCAGCTGCAGCCGCCCTCCCCCAGCGCGCTCCTTTCTGCACTGACGCTGTTCGATGACGACAAGGACGACAGCAGCAGCAGCGGCGGCGGCGGCGGCAGCAACAGCACAACACACGCGCGCGTGTCCCCGCTGCTGCTGCCGACTGGCGCCACCTGGCCGCTGCTATCCATCGTGACGCCGCAGGGCCTGCAAGTGACTGCAGTGCAGCCCAGCTTGGAGGCAACAGTGGACAGCCGAGGTGCGCTGCCAGTGGCAATCTTCATGGCTGGGGTGCGGTTGCTGCACGCCTGCCTGGTCAGCACCCGCAAACCCCGCTGCTCCCAACCTGGGCGTTGCATGGATGGCTGACCCTACCCTGGGTATCCTCCTGCGCTGCAGACCCGCGGCGGCTGACCATGAGCAAGCGGCGCGCCGCCGAGCAGTGAAGGCAGGATCAGGCCAGCAGAGCGGCATCACCCAACTGCGCAGCACCCAACAACCGACTAGCACCCATCTCTTGCCAAGGCTGCGGCTGCGGCTGCCTCACACTCCGTCAACCCCCATAGCACTGACCCGCCACTGAATTTAGCATGGGATGATCGGTTACAGGACATGAATCAAATCAGAAAGGAGAATCATCTGTAGTGTATTTGTACATTCATTCAGATCTTCAACGCAGCACCCACCTGGAGCCGTGCGCCCCGGCTTCACATGCCGCGACCCAGCATCAGGAGCAGGCAGCACTTGGAAGGGGTGCCAGGCCCAGCACTCTGCCCTTCACCGCTTGAAGTCCGGGTCATCGGCGCCGCTGCAGCACACACAGGGTGACAGGCACAGGCATCAGCCGGTCAGCAGGCAGCTTTGCACGCATCATGCTGGCCTGCCGCCCCTGCCCCCTGCCCAGCCGCTCCTGTCTGCACCATCGCCCGCCTGCCCAGCCGAACCCGTCTGTACCATGCCCCCCTGCCCAGCTGCCTGCCCACGCGGCGCCCCGAGGGGACCGTCCTGCCCTGTCCCCTGCCCAAGGCACCCACCTCAGCCAGCGCCCGAATCCGTCCAGCAGGCGCTTGGGCGCGCTGGGGATGGACTCGATGGTGTCGAAAATCTCCTTGAAGTCGGCGTTGGGGTCCTGGAGCCCGCCGCTCTGCACAAGTGAGAGCGCGCGGAACAAGAAAGAGGCGTGTGGGTGGGTGGGTATTGCATGAGCACGCAGGGGCGGCATGCGGCCGCAACGGGCGAGAAGGGTGCCTGGTCGAGTGCTTAAGGGCCGAGGGGTGCGCCACAACCCAGCTGGTACTGCTGCAAGCAGCATGCACAAATTTGGGCACTGCACAGGCACCCAGCACATGCACTCATGCCAGCCGGGCAAGCATGCCACAATGCCTCGAAGCCGGGCCAAATGTGCCACCCCACCCCACCCCATCCCACCACCCACCTTTGTGGGAATGCCGCGGATGGGTGCCAGCCGCCGGCGCACGCCGTCCATGGTGCCCCGCAGGATGCGCTTCTCCTGGAGCCGCAGCTGCAGGTGAGGGGTGAGGCATGGGATGGGCATGATACATATTCATATGGGCAGCAGGGAGGCGAGGCGGGCAGCCAGGAGGGCGGACTGGCATGCGCGGCAGGGGAGCGATGCAAGAGAATGGGTTGAGCAGAGAAGGAGCCTTGCCAAGCGAGCTGCCCTGCCACCACCACCACCACCAGCATCCCCCACACAACCACACCCGCCCCACCTGCGCGGCCAGGCGCTGCTGGGGCGTCAGGTCCCGCCGTTGCAGGTCCTTGATGTCGTCGTCAAACTCGGTGGCATACGCCTGGATCCTGGGGGTGGCAGGCAGAGAGGGTGTCCGGGTGGCCGGGGGTGGAGTGGAGTGGGTTGAGGCACAGGGGGCAGCAACGGGGCTCGGGGGGGCAGGGTGGCACAGGTGGCAGCCCAGGGGCGGAGTGGATTGAGGCACAGGCAGCAGTGATGGGCTCCCAGCAGGGTGGCAAAGGGTGGCAGCCAGGGAGGGGGTCACCAAGGCGACGAGCGCCAATCGGTGGCATGCATGCGCACGACCAATGCCAGCCACACAACAGAGGACGGACCACAGCCCGGCTCTCACTTGTCGCGTAGGTCTCCCATCATCTGCAGGTGGCAGGGCGGCGAGAGTATTGCGGTGTGAGTGCCCCCGTAGGGTGTGACCGCAAGTTGGGCACCAGACCGAGCACCAGATCGGAAGGTGACAAGTGAACTTGCGCTTCATAATGTGCAGCCAATTTTGATCCTGCTGCGCCCCTGGTTCAGTGAACGACCATGGACAATCTCGGCATGGTCGTTCTAACAACACTGCTGCCAAACTGGCTGCATGCGTAGCCGCCCACCTTGACCCCCCACACCTCATACCCACCCCTCTGCTTGCAGACTTGACAGCAGGCCTGGCAGCGCTAATGCCCCAAGAGGACCTGCCTCTTCTGGTCCCCTCCCGCAAACTCCCCCACTCACCAGCTGCAGGATCTCGTACTCGTTCTCGGGGCTCACAATGTCGTCCCGCTCAAAGTTGATCTGCGGGGCACACAGGCGCAGGCAGCAGGGCAGCAGGCGCGTGAGGTAGCGTGCAGCAGAGGTATGGAGCAGTGTGCTCCAGTGCAGTGTGCTCGGTGCAGTCACGCTACGACTCGTGACCTGCGATCAGGCAAGGGGCACAACCTGGCAGGCAAGGGGCAGGTGAGGCGTGTCCAGCTGCAGCCATGCTTCCACATGACAACATTCGTGCCAGTGTGATGGATAGGCAAGCCTGACCTCACCCTGCCCTACACCGCACGCACATGCTGGCCAGCTGCACCTCATGTCCCCGTATCCCCACCCCACTCCACAGCACACACGTGCCTGCCCACTCCCACCCCGCTTCACACCCACACACACATGCCTGCCCACCCCCACCCCGCTCCACAACATCCCGCTCCCATATACACACACACACACACACACACACACGAACACGCGTGCCTTGGCCAGCTGGGCGGGGTCCTGGATGCGTGAGAGGCGCAGGTAGACCAGCTGCTGCGTGGCCAGGCGGTCCTCGAAAATGGGGAACTGCTCCTTGGCGCCTGCAGGGGTGTGGCGGCATGGGGTGGGAGGCAGGAATGCATGGGCGGTGCCGCGGCACGGAAGGGGCAGCGGCCAGCTGAGCCTCGAAAGGTTGGTGAAGTGCATTTGGAGGCCTGCAGGGGTCGAGTGGGCCGGAGTGGAGAGGCAAGCGGGCGGACGGGCGGCAGGGCAGGGCAGGGGGAGGTGGGTGGGCAGCCGGCAGGCAGCAGGCACAACGGGGCAGGCGGGTGGGCAGGCACAAGGGGGCATGGGGGGCAAGGCTGCTCACCCATGCCCATGTCCTCCAGCACCTGCCGCTTGCTGGCGTACAGGCGGTCGGCTGCCACCAGCCCCGCATCCATGAACAGGCAGTCTGCAGGGCGGGAGGGATGAAGAAGGAGGCAGGCAGGTGGAGGTCGGGATGGAGAGGGTGCGAGGGGGAGGCGGCGGAGGCATGGGCGGAGGACCCCTATGACAGATGGCGAGTTTATGAAGAGCTGGCGGACAGCTGCGGTGTGCTGGGGGTGGTGGTGTCCCTCATTCACCCCCCCGCTGGCTTGCCTGCCGGGTTGCCCGCCTCCATGGTGCCTGTGGCCAGCAGCATCTCGCCGTTGGGCCGCCCATCGTACACGGCAACCTCCTGACCCTGGCTGAAGGCAGGACAGGGCATGGAGTGTGTGTTTCTGTCAGCAGGGAACAGCACGCGGCATGTGAAAGGTCGCCACAGCAACCGACTGGACCTGGCTGCAGGCAGGAGAGGGGAGGGGCACAGGAAACCATGAGCAGCAAGGCCCTGAGGCGGTGAGGACGCACAGAGCAGCATGCGCAACGGCAGCCTCCTGGCTCTGGCTGCAGGCAGGAGGGGGGAGGGTTGGGGTAGGCATGATTAAGAGGGTACCCCGCGCACTGCACACGACACAGCAGCCTCCTGGCCCTGCCTGCGGGCATCAGAGGGTACGGGGCCTGTGTTTTCTGTCCGCACATGCGCCGCACAGCGACCGTGCGCCGCCCAACCCGCACACACCCAATTCGCCCCCTCCTCTCCCGCCCCTCACGTGTACGCGCGCTGCGCCACCACGGTGACCGCCTGCTTGTCGAGGTCATAGTCCAGCACCGCCCCGCCGCTGCTGCCGGTGCGCGTGAACCCGCCTGCCAGCGGCAGCAGCGCAAAGCATTGCGCGCTGGGCAGGTAGGCTGCATACGCCAGCACCACAGACATGGCCTGCAGGGCAGACGGGGATCAGGCATGGAGATATGGAGCATGAGCAAGGAAATGACTGTGGGGGGCCAGCCAGTAGCAGGCCCCAGAGGCGGGGTGAGGGAGGTTCGGGCGTGTTGAACCTTGCAGGGCAGCGCGGTGCAGGGCAGCGCAGCAGAAGGGAACTGCTTGCTGGCAGGGCCGCTTGTCCATCCTTCACACCAACTCCCGCGCATCGAGGGGCCCAACCCTGACAGCCGGCACCAGCCCCGGCACCCTCAGCAGTGGGCAGGCACACCCACCGTATCATAAACCTTTCCCTCCCTAGCCCACCTCGAGGAACGCCTGCTCGTTGAACACAGCCGCCGGGTACGCCGCCTCCGCCTGCCCCGCCGGCGCCGCCACCGCCATGGCCGCCGCCACGTCCTGCCACTCCTGCCGCAGCGCGGCCTCGCGGGAGCGCGCCTCTGCCAGCACTGGGGAGCCACGCAGCAGCTTCTGCCGCTCCTCGTCCTCCCACAGGATGGGGGTGAGCGTGCAGCGGGGCAGCGTGGCCAGGAAGGCGCTCCAGCCGGACGCAGCGCCCTGCTTGGGCGGGCGGGCGGGCGGGCGATTGGGACGGGGGGACCAGAGGGTGTGCATGGGGCATGGAACTGCTGCCGTGCGAGTGGGGGAAGGTAGAGAGTGTGCGGGGGCAAGCAGGCAGTGCCATGCACGCGTGGCTGCACGCTGCCTCTCAGCAGCACGTGCAGGCGGGGCGTGGCGGGTGCAGAGCGTGCACGGCGGGCGCAACCCAGGCACCCATCTGCCGCCCTCCTACCCACACTTGATTGCTTCCAGCACAGCGCACCCTCACATCCACTCAACCACATCCGTGCACCCATCCCACTCTCCCACGCTCGCCCACAGCCCCCGCCCACACCCCGCCCCCGCCCCAGCGCACCTTGGCACGCTCCTGCAGGAGCCACAGCGCCAGCCCCACCAGCTCGCTGCGCCCCGCTGCCGCTGCTGCCAGCGCGTCATCCTTGCCCACGTCAACTGACGTGACCGCCAGGTCACCAGGGATCTGGAGCACCGCCTCCCCCGCCGCCACGTCGCGCGCCGCCACAAATCCGGGGCGCTGTGTGCCGCCCGCGCCCTCCAGCGCCGCGGGCTCGACAGCCAGCGGCGGCAGCGAGTGCTGCTCGATGCACCAGCGCAGCAGCACGTCGTAGCTGCCTGTCGTGGGCGCTGTGTCCGCTGCGGTGGCGGAGGCGGCAGAGGCGCGGGCGGCGGCGGCGGCGCGGCGCCCGCTCTGCTGCCAGGCCTGCTGCCCCTGCCTCCGCCGCTGCTGCTTTTGTTGTTGGGGAACACTCCGAACGTTACATGGGCGTGCCTGTGCTGGCAGGCAGGCGCTGCTGGAGGCCTCCGCCCCTGGTGGTAGAGGTGCTTGCCGGGCTGCAGCGCGCAGCAGCATGGCGGGCAGCTGGACAAGCTGAGCAACAAAAGCTGTTGATTGTCGAGCAATGGGCGTGCCGAAGCAAGTGGGCGGCCAAAGGATTGGCAGCGCTGGCAGCTGAGGTGGCGATGAGGTTGCTTTCAAAGGGAGGCGCTGCTAGCAACCCAGGTGTAGATATAGACGGGCTCTGCTTGAGCACTGCGATAGCTTTGCTTATTCTCAAGCAAGAGCTTTCGGTTGTTGCAATACGTCGTTTCAGGACGCGACCTCTGGCGGCAGTGCAGGCGCCATGCATGTACAGGGGCCGGCGGCAGCAGCACGCAGCAGTAGCGGCGCTGGCGGCGCTGCTCAAGCGCACAGTGGCCGGTCGGCCGCCCGCCGCTCCCGCCCGCACTCCTGTCCCTCCTGCCCGCCGCCGCCGCCGTCAGCAGCAGCAGCAGCAGCTGCAGGAGCACTGCTTTCTGCGCCGCACCAGGCATGGCAGCGCATTATGATGCCCGCAGCGGGCAGGGTTCGCAGCAGGAGGAGGGTTGTGCTGGCGGCAGCAGCAGCAGCAGACGCAGCGGACGCAGGCCTCTCAGACTTGCCACACCATCTACAGGCGGCGCCGTCGGCAGCAGCAGCAGCAGCAGACCCGCAGCGAGTGGTGCTGCTCACAGCCTGCGTGGCCATGGCAATGGCAGCCGTCCACCGTGTCGCCTTCTCAGTGAGCGGGGCGGGTGCTGCCTGCTACCAGGGCAGCAAGCACCCAGGGCAGCATGCATGCACGCCCTTGCATGCACGAGCACGAGCGGCCGTGTTTGTGGAAGTGCGGGACGCAGCCCAATCCCGTTCTATCGATTGCTGTGCCATAGACTGCTGCGCCATAGACTGCTGCGCCGTAGACTGTTGCACCATGGGCTGTGCCATCGCCTGCCCATCCCCCCATTCTTCCGCCCTGCCTCCGCCCCGCAGGTCCTCTCCATCCCCATCCAATCAGAGCTGGGCCTCAGCCTGTCTCAGATGGGTACTCTGCAATCGGCGCTGCTGGCGGGCTATGTGGTGGGGCAGGTGCCCTGCGGGGTGCTGGCCGACCGCATCGGCGGCGCCCGCCTGGCGGCCACCGGCCTCTTCATCTGGTCGGCGGTCTGCCTGCTCTTCAGGTGCGCTGTTTTACAACTAATTGTCTGCAGCACCATCACGACGTGTCCAGCTGCCTGCCTTGCTTGCCTGGCTGCTCCAGAGCCCGGCCAGGTCGCCCGCCACCGGCTGCCCGCACTGACGCCAGCCTTGCCCGGCCATCCCACCCCTCCCTGCCTGCCGCATGCAGCTTGGTGCCCGGCAGCAGGGACCCGTTTGCCGCGCTGCTGGCGGTGCGGGCAGCGCTCGGCCTGGCGCAAAGGTGTGCGCAGCCCACCTGCTGCCCAGCCATGCTGCGTGCTCAATGCGCACTGCTGGCACGCACTTGCTCTGGCAGTCCGCATGCTGCTGGAGCTTCTGCCCAGCAGGCGCCGCTTGCCGAGCTGGGGATGATGGCCTGCCGCAGCCAAGGCCCAGCGGGTCCTTTCACGGGCAGCGACCAACTTACCTGAGTTCCTGAGCACTGAACCTGGCACACCCGCTCCCTCTCCCCCCCACCACCTGCCCCTCTCCTCTCAGCTGCATCATGCCGGCAGTCGCCGCCTTAGCAAGTGAGTCGTGTCCCAGAGCTGGCATGGCATGATGTCAAGGGCGTGCTGCCAGGGCTGCAGGCAGGCAGCCACCAGCCCTGCCTCCCGCGCCTGCCCCTCCATCTCCCTTCTGCAAGCCAGCAGTGAGCAAGCAGCTGCACCCTCCTGCCCCGCCACCTGCAGCCCGCTGGTTCCCGCCGGCCACCCGCAGCCAGAGCACGAGCATGGTCTACAGCTCCTACTCATTCGGCACCGTGGCTGGCCTGGCGCTGACACCCTTTGTTGCGCAGGTGCGCTGCTGATCTTGCTGCCGTGGTGGCTGCTTGTTTGGTGCTGCTGCTGCTGCTGCTGCTGCTGTGGCTGGTGCACATTTCTGCTGCATGTTTGCAGCAGCAGCAGCATGGTGAGGCAGCTGCCGCCCTGCGCCAGGCCAGCTGCAGGGCCCAGGGGGCCCTCTTTGCCTCAGTGCGTGCCATCCTCAGCAGGCATGCCCATTTTCAAGTGCGATACATACTCCTCGCACCTGCTCTCAACTCACCCATCCCGCGTCACTGCTGACCCCTGCCTGTATCTCATCGCCGCAGCATGTCGGCTGGGCCTCCACCTTTACCCTGTTTGGCCTGGCCGGCATGGCAGCAGCAGCAGTGGGCAGCTTGTCGCTGCCAAACGAGAACCGAGCATCCGGGCCGGCGCAGCCGCGACAGGCAGCAGCAGCAGCAGCAGCAAGCAGCGGGGCACGTGGCGGCGGGGTGGACAGGGAGACTCTGGCACACTTGGGTGTGCTCATGTTCACGCACAGCACGATCAGGTACGCTGTACCGCCGTTTGATGCCTGCTCCTGTATTCAAGTCGGGAGTTCGGTTGCCCTCCATACACCCAGCCCTTCCGTCCCCTGCTTAAGGACTGCTGCCAAACAGATGCTGCCAAACAAATGCTGTTGACTGACAAGGAGCGGTGCTTGCTTGTCTGAACCCACCCGCCCCTGCCCGCCCCTCCCTCCCTCTCTCCCTGCCCCCTGCCCGTGCCTGCAGCTTCTCCTTCTTCATCCTGCAGGCCTGGATCCCCTCCTTCCTGGCCTCCACCGGCATGACCCACCTCTCCTCCATCGGCCTCCTCAGCTCCCTGCCCTGGCTGGCCACCGCCGTGGTGGCCGTGCTGGCCGGCGGGGCGGCCGACCGGCTGCAGTCGCGCCACGGGTGGGCCGCGCTCCGCGTGCGGCACTGGATGCAGGCGCTGGCGGCGGGAGGCACCGCTCTCAGGTGCGGCTGGCCCACCCACCTGCTGGGGCGCCGGCTGTGCTTGCACGGCCTGCCTGCATGCGGGTGCTCATTGCAGTGCGGCGCGCCTGTGGGGTCAGGCCCCGGTGCAATCCAGTGCGGCAGGCCAGTGGTGCCTCCCGGACCACCGACGCGCGCGCCCCCGCCTCCCCGCTGGCTCCGCTGCAGCCTCCTGCCCCTGGCGCTGCCCGGGCTGCGGCTGCCGCCGCTGGCCGCGGCTGCGGCCCTCACTGCAGCGGTGGCCTTCCAGGGCTGCTCCTATGGCGGCTTCCACAGCTATGTGCCCGAGGTGGCGCCTGACGCGTCGGGTGAGGGGTTGGCCTGGTGGGCTGGCCCACTGCCTGCCAGCCTGCCTGCCTAGCTGACATTTTCTGCACTAATGGGTGTCTGGACAATGCCAGGCAGTGCACATGTGTGTGGGGGGATGCGCTCAGGCAGGGCATGCCTCGAAGTGCAGCACCTCTTGGCCCGCGGCAGTCTCGTGCTGCTCACCCCACTGCTGCTGCTGCCGCTGCTGCCACCCGTGCATACCCGTGCTGCTGCCCCCGTGCGTGCAGGCCTGGTGCTGTCCATCACCAACACGTGTGGCACGCTGGTGGGGATTGCGGGCAACCTGCTCACAGGGTGCCTGGCAGAGACGTCTGCCAGCTACACAGGTAGGAGCACTCCCACCTGCCTGTCGCTGCCTGCCTGCCCTGCTGGCTGAAAGGCGCACCGGCGCCCAAGTGCACCTGCTGGGTCCAAACACGACTCTCTCAACCTAAACGGCCTGCCCTGACCTACCATGCAGGGATATTTGCGCTGACAGTGGTACTGCAAGCAGCCAGCGTGGCTGTGTGGCTGGGCGGAGCTCACGGGCGGCATTTGCAGCTGCGAAGCAAGGCGGGCTGAGCCTGGCCAGCAAGACCAAACACCAGCGGTGAAGCAGCCATGTAACACAGCAATGCAGTCGTGTGCCACACAGTGTGCGGCAGCCCTGAAGAATCCAGTGGTTTGCAACAGTAGGGCAGGCATCTTCACACGGAGGCGTGGGCATAGTTCGCAAGGAGGTGAAACGGGACAGTGCCATCGGCAGATGCAAAGGCGAGCGCCGCCTGTGTCGGTTAGTCACAGTAGCGCGGCGGCGGTGGCAATGATCCCATAGTTCTAGCATAATTTGCTGGATCCGTGGCCTTTTAATGTACTTGGATGGTTGCATGACTCAGTGGGCACTACTCCTAATTACTGATTACGAGGACACTGCTTCAAGCTGCCAGCGGGGCGCAAGTTGCCGGGGGGGCACAAACGAGGAAGAGGCAACCCACGCATGCAACGGCTATAGTCCACAACATCTGTGGCAATCCAGCTTAACAGCGCAAGGGAGGGAGTTCCAGGAAGCACCTGCCAGCCTCGCGCCAGCTGGCTTCTAGCCAGTCGCCGGACACGCAGGGGCTGGCTGGGATTCCTACAGTACATGCAGCCTGCTGCCCGCGGTTGCATGGGCCGCAATGCTGCATTCACTGGCGGAAGGTCTCCGGGTCACCTTGAGCATGCGGACCATCGCAAAGCGGCAGGCTGGCAAGTGGCCGCCGGTATTTGCACCGGGATCCCATGTGGCGGATCCCACCGCCCGTTGGCCGCACTCCCGGATGGGGCCCTTTTTGTCAGGTGCAGGTTTTGCGTCCATCTTTCAGCCTAGCTCATGGAATCGACCTGTTTGAGCCGTGGGACGGTCGGTATCCGTGCTGTTGGGATCCCGGAGTCGGTGACCGGACCGGCGATTGGCGTGACCGCCCCGGATGGGGCCGCGGAAGGGCTACAAAAGACACCGGTCTCCTCCCATTCCCCATTCTCCTGATTTCAGTTGCAGTGCCTCCCGCCCTGCAATCACTTGATACCAGCACTCACCCCCTGCCCACCCCCTGCCCACCTCTCCCGCTC
>JAPTJF010000740.1:0-16941 GCA_029339195.1 Micractinium sp. NFX-FRZ
GCTGGCGCAGAATTTCATGCCATCTGGCGCCAATGCCAAAGTGGTGCCAAGTGGTGCCACAGGAAGACGGAGACGTGGCACAGCACGACTGCAGATTGCGTGCACAGCATGCGTGCGAGCAAAACCCCACCATCGACGATCGCCGTTTCTGCGTTTCGGTCTCGATCCCAATGCGCCGCCCGATTCTGCTCACTTTGGCGCTGCTTGGGTGCGCCGCCCGGCCGCCCCCACGCAGGTGCCTCACGTCCCAGTTCGGTGCGCTGCCTTCTGAGGAGCTGTACGCGACGGACGGTCTGCAAGCCGCCCTAGATTACTGCAAGGAGACGTGCGGCACGGTGGTGGTGGACGTGCCGGGGGTCTACCTGACGGGCGCGCTGCGCCTCACCGACTGCGTGCACCTGGAGCTCCCGCAAGGCGTCACACTGCTGGCAGGCGACCAGGTGGGTGCTGGATGTGTTCTTATTAATATTGCTGACGGTACATGCTGACAGAATGCAACCAAGGGTGCAGTGCAAGTGGAGCACCGCCGGCTGTGCCGTACTTCCCCGCTCCGCCGCCGCTGTCGCAACCCAACCAAGCCGCACTTCGCCCCCCGCCAGGCGTGAGGGACCACACCACTGTGCCTCACACTACAACACATGTCTTGCCCTTCCCTCACAACTCTGCCGCTGCAGCGCGCCGACTATCCCGCCGCCCAAGAGGATTGGTACCTGCTGCGCTTTGACCGCTGTGACAAATGCAGCCTGAGCGGCGGCGGCACCATCGACGGCAGCGCGCGCAAGTGGGTGCTGCGCTCCCAGGAGGCTGTCGGCACCGAGGGGCGCCAGCTGCAGGCACTGGATCAGCTCGGAAGTCAGCCCTCACTAGTCCAGCTTCCCGATGAGCAAGGTGGGGAGGGGAGCGGCCCTGAGGAGCCCCCATGCAAGGCGGTACGCAACTGGAGGGACCCGTCCTGCCTCGACCCAGAGCAGTGCCGGTGAGGGAGGGGGGCAGCTGCCAGCGCCGCTGAGGCCTGTAGTGGAGCTGGGAGTGCTCCGTGTGGGTCGCCTCCGCCTGCTCCCTTGTGCACGCGCTGCCGCCGCCAAGTGGCATGCCGCTGCCTAGCGCCGGGCGCTGTTGAGCGTCAGCCCTGCAGCAGTCACTTGAAGCCTGACTCCAGCCCTGTGGGAGAGTTGACAACGCTAACGCTCCCCGTTGGCTGTGCGCTACATTGCTGCCTGCAGGCCCAGGCTGGTGGGTGTGATTGACTCTCGGGATGTCACCATCAGCGGCATCACCTTGAGCGGTGGGTGGGAGGGCAGGGGGCCGGGAAGGGGCGAGGGTGTGAAGCTGCATGGGGTCAAGCTGGCAGGAAGGAAGGAGGGACGGAGGGAGGTGGCTAACTGCGGGCGGCCTGCCTGCCTGCCTGCCTGGTGGCGTGCTCACCTGTCGGCCTGCGAGATCACGCACGCATAGTCCACTCCATTCCCCACCCGCCCCGCCTTCCTCGCCCCTGGTCCTCACACTCTGTGCCTGCTCCACTCCCTGCCCACAGACCCCGTGTATACCGCCCTCTATGTGTCCAAGAGCGACCGAGTGGCCATCAGCGGCGTAACGGTGACGGGAGACCGAGGCATCACCAACACAGATGGTGGGTGGGGCATACGGGTGTATCGAGTGGTGTGCCTCCCCCAGGTGGCAAAAGTGAGTGCACGGCAGACCTTCAGGCATGCAGAGCCACTGCAGCTAGAGTTACATTCTCGGTGTGCAACGCATGCAACGCTTCCCCCTGCACCATTGCACAGCGTGTTGCTGCATGCCCGGCCCTGCAGGCATCGTGGCCGACGGCAGCCGCTACGTCAGCATCAAGTCATCCTCTGTGGATGTTGGTGGGGACGCCCTGGGGTTCAAGGCCTCCCTGCCTGGGCGCAACTTGGAGCATGCTGACGTGGCAGACTGCCGGTGAGAGGGCAGGCAAGGCAGCGAGCTCAGTGCAGAGCGGGCGTTGTGAAGCGGGCTGCCTGCGAGGGGGGTTCAAAGACGGGTGCCTCAAGATGGAAGCGTCAGCAGGCAGCGGTGATTTGACAGCGCAGCATGGAGAGGGAGACAGGCAGACACCTGCCGCGGGTGCAGCACAGGGCTTGACACCCCGCCGAAGCACACACACCATGCACACCCGCTGCTGGCACACCCTCGCTCCCCTCCCTCCCCTCCACACCCGCCAGGCTGCGCTCCCGCTCCTCTGCCGTCCGCCTGGGAGACCAGGCGGCCGCCAACATACGCTACCTCTCCTTCAACAGGCTCACAGTGGAGGACTCATCCCGGGGGCTGGCCATCCAGCTCAGGTGGGCTGCCTGCCGCCGCTGGGGGCCGGCAGCAGGCCGGAAGCCGCTTCCTGGCAGTGGTACCGTGCACTGCCTGGTAATGCCATGGTCCTGTGGGCAGCAAACAACAAACTGACGTGGCAGCTGCTCTTCATCACGTGTGCAGTCCCCCAACCTGCCCCCTGCCTCCTCATCTCCCCCCGCCCCCTGCCCTGCCTGCAGAGATGGTGGCAGCATCAGCCACGTGTCATTCAGCCAGGTCAGCATCAGCACACGGCTTGCTGACCCCCGCTGCTGGTGGGGCCAGGCGGAGCCAATTTATGTCACAGCCGTGCCACGGAACAGCACTACAAAGGTGGGCGGGGCGGGTGGCTTGGGTGGCGGGGGCATGCAGGTGGGGTGTGATTGACCAAGGTGGCAGTGGCACTATGGTTTGATGGACGCTTGCAGCAGTGTGTCTGTGAGAGGGCGCGTGCTGCACCTGCTCTGACCCTGCTCTGACCTTGCTCTGACCCTGCTCTGACCCCGCCCCCGCCCTGCCCAAAGCCTGCACCACCCCCCACGCCCTGCCCTGTCGCACCTGCTTTGCCCATCACCCGCAGCTGGGCGCCGTCTTCGAGGTGAGCTTCAAGCAGGTCACGGCCACGGCAGAAAACGGCATCTTTCTGGCAGGGGGCCCCATGGGCATCGACCGCCCCGACCAGCGGCGGCCCTCCAAGGACTACAGCCTGAGCGTCATCTCGCTGGAGGGGGTGGCAGTGCAGCTGGTGAAGCGCAGGTGGGGGTGGGGCCACAGGGTGAGAGAGGGGCCTTGTGGGTGCAGGTGGGGGTGGAGGGTGGGCGGGTCAGCGAGGCGCAGATGGAGGAGGGGAGAGGTGCTGGCGGGGGTGGGGTCATGCGGTGGGTGGGGATGGGGAGGGTCCGGGTGCGAGCACCGAGTGGGGCGGCGGCTCTTTTCTTGGAACATTGTGTGCGGCCCCGCAGAGCTTGCCGCTGTGCATGCCCTGCAATGCAAACCATGTCACTTGCGGTGTGAGCCAGCGGTACCAGCTTCCAGCCGCGCTGCGGCACACGATCAGGTGTTGCAGGTTCGCAGCCCAACCTCCATGTGCCTCCTACCCTCCCCTGCCTGGTGCAGCGCCTATGCGGGCGGCTGCCAGGACTTCCGCCCCAGCACCCCGGCATGCCTCAACACGGACGCCCCCTCCACCGCCGCCCCCGCCGCCTCCGAGTGGTGGCCCTCGGGGCTGGACTGCACGCACGGCGGCACTGCGCCGCTGTGGGTGTCGGGCGCGCAGCGTGTGTCCCTCAAGACGATCAGGGTGCAGCACACGCAGCCTGGGCGCAAGGACTGGCTGCCCGCAGCCTGGATCGACCCTTTTAGCACGTTTGAGATTCAGGTGAAGGATGTGTTGGTGGGGTGAGGCCACACACCACATGTACCCAAGGCACCGAGCGGGCACCGCTGTGAACGAGGCAGCTTGAGCTTATAGTGCTTCCGCCGCTGGGCGGGTGTGCACCCGCCCAGCTCAGGTGGCTGCCAGGCAGTTGCCAGCCCTCTTCACCACCCGCGACAGTGCAATGCCTCTGCCAGTCTGCGGCCAATTTTGACTGCTGCCCTTGTGTGAGTGTGCAATATATTGAGCCTTTTTTCCTCGTGTGAGTGATCTGCACTTGCCTGCACTTGTGAGTGCTCCCGTGATGCCCCCCAAAAAATGCGAGTTGATGGCTGTTCGGTGCACTTTGCGCCCAACAGCTTTTGTACCAAGTGGCTTGTTATACTGCATGTTGATCAAGAGATCTTGCAGCAGAGTGCTGGCGCGGGTGAGGCAGGGCGGCAGCAATTGGCTTGGCCTGTGTGCAGCGCAGTCGCGTGCCAGTCCGAGCGCCAAAGTGCCCGCTGGCCTCCCCGCGGTGCACGGCATCCTGTTGCCTGCATTCAAGCTCCCGACCCGTTGGAGGCGGGACTGATGAATGTGATACCTCCGGTGATGCTGAATTCGGACCACGACTCATTGTAGAGGGCAGTCGTGCGGGGAGGCTTGTGGTGCGAGCGCAGGCGCGGCCGGCATGCCACCACTCCCGCTGCTGACTCAGCATGCATGACATGACACATTGTGCTGTGCATTCTCTCCTCTTGATTGCGCCTTCCATCATTTAAGGAATCGATCCATTGGCTCTCATACGGCTCGCACCGGCTGTACCCCCGCACTGGCCTCGCAATGAGCACCGATCTGCCCGGCGAGCGTGCAGCCTCTCCAATGCCTCCCATCGCACCCAACGCCGCTAAGAGGGTGGTGATCGTCGGCTGTGGGCCCGCTGGGTTGGCGGCGGCGGCCCTCCTGGCACGTGCGGGCTGCAGCGTGCAGGTGCGACGTTGTATGCACGCTTTGTGGCTGTCAGGCGTTAAGCAAGCAAGCATGACAGTGCAGCCGGTGGCAATGGTGCCCCGCCCTTAGAGCCTTCTCACCGCCTCGCGGGGCGATGAGCCAGGGGGGCGGCCGCCGACCCTGCTGATGAAAGAGGCTGCGCCTGCGGTCCCGCCGTGCATCATCCGACCTACTCACGCCCCGTAAGAGCCCCGTTGGAAGGTGTTTGAGAGGCGGCAGCACCCAGAGACGATCAGCAGCGAGGCCGAGGACCGAGCTTTTGTGGTGGCGCTCGACACGCGCGGCCGTGCCTCGCTGGAGCAGGTGCGGCACGCTGCTGACCCCCTCATCATCATCATATGCACAGCTGCCCTGGCAGTCCACTTTGTATTGCTGCAGTCCTGACCGGCCTGCGCATGCTGCCGTGCTGCTGCGAGTGGTCTGTGGAACAGCTGGCCTAGTGGGCAGCGGCGCCTGTGCACGGATTGACGACCCATGCGTTGCAAGCAATCTGGCATGCTCTCAGGCCTCGGAGCCTGCGTCCGTGTGACCGGCATGGCTGCCTGCCTGCATGCATTGCTGTCACATCCCTGCCTCTGCCTGCAGGCGGGCTTCAATCTTGACGGCTTTGAGCGCCCCAATTCCGGTGGGTATATGGGCGGGCGGGTGGGCGGGCTCTCATGACACAGTGATGGCGGAAAGACGAAGAGGCTTCTCCTCTCCCCTTGCCATTTTGCTCCTCACTGGCCATGCTGTCCTGGCTTGAGCACCGTGAGCACCCTCTGGCTCCCCCCTAGGGCCTCCGCTCCTGCATTGCATCTGAGCAGAGCGGCATCTTGCTTCAGGCGCCATGGTGCTGCCCAGCATCACCACTGCCGGCGCCCGCTGGGCTCCCCTGCTGCGCCTGCTGTGCTCACCGCTGCGCTCCTGCTGTGGCGTTGCATGCACAACCCACGAATTCCTGCCCTCTTGCCAGGCGTGGTCCACCTGGCCTCGTTCCAGCGGACAACAAATGGGCTGTTCGGGCAGAAGGTTCAGGTGGGGCTGATGCCCGGCCTGGACAGGGCAGGGCAGGGCTGGTTGCCCGGGGAGGCAGGGGATGGGGTTGCGGGCCTGGGGTTCATGATGGGCAGGGCAGGGGCGCTGCGCTGAGGTGAGCCTATGAATGGGCATGCCTCGATGTAAGGACGGCTCGCTTGATGCCAATGCAGGGTTCGCTGGCAAGCCAGCAGGAAGGGTAGAGAAGGGCCTGCCCAGCTTCCAGCTAATTCCAGCTGCACGCCGGCAGGGCATGTGACCGGCCTTCACCTTAACCTCCCCCCACCTGCCTGTTTGCAGGCGCGACCCTACGCCTACCGCGCGCTGCTGGGAGACCGCATGTCGTGGGTGCGCCTCATGCTGGAGCAGGTGGGGCGGGGGCCGGGGTGCTACCATATAGTACCGGACCATAGTATGTGGTCTGGCATGCGTGCGGATGGTTGAAGGGGTGGGTCCAGAACAGAACTGCTACACCCACATGTGCGTGCCAAACCCATGCCGACGCCGACAATACCTGTGCCAACCTCTCTGGCCCTGAATCCGCTGCCTGAGACGTATTGCGTCGTGTCAAGCAAGGATGCCTCGGGCTGGCCTGTGGCTTTGTGCTCTGCCGTCACTGCACACCGTGCCCTGCTGTCCCGCTGCCGGAGCACAATCCGCTCTGCTGCCACTACTTCATTGCAGGTGGAACCCTGCTGCCCCTGCTGCCCCTGCTGCCAGCAGCCTGACCCCGCCTTTGTTGCCCATGCAGGTGGAGGCCATGGGGCTGGACATCACCTGCACCTTCAATGCCGCCTGCACGGCGCTCGACCTGCAGGCAAGCACACGCGCCAACATGCCACTCACTGCCAGGGGGCGCCGGGTCTGGCTGGCCAGAGCTGCCTGCCCGCGTTGCCACGTGGCGTCTTGAACCTCAGAGCACTCCTTGCTACACCACACAGGGGTGTGCTCACTCAGGTCACAGCTTAGAGGCAGTGGTTATCAGGGAGGCACGCCACACCCTGACATCATCTTCCGATGGAGTCTATGCTACTCACCGCTTGCACCCAGGTGTGCAGGGGCGCACCGTGGCCATCCGGCAGGGCGAGGGGCCGGCGCGGGTGGTGCCCTTTGATCTCCTGGTGGGGGCGGATGGCGCCTACAGCCAGGTGGGTGCAGGGCACCCACTCAGGCGGCAGCACGCGGCCCCGGGTTGCAGTGTGTGCGACATGCGACACATTGCACTGCGTCTGCCACCTGGCAGAAGCAGGGGCCCCCAGCTGCTCCCCAGCTGGCGTGCCCGGCCAGCTCCCCGCGAGCCACACGCTGCCCGGCGGCAGCAGCTGCCTTGCACCTGGTGGACCCTTCTGCCCAACTGAGGCTGGTCTCTTTCCGGGTGCATCTCCAACCTCTGGCAGCTCTCTCCAACATTGACAAGGGAGGGGAGCCGGCTGTGTGCGCTTTCCCTCCACCCTATTCCCACCACCCACCCACCCACTCACACATCTGCAGGTACGTGCCTGCCTGGCCCAGGCGCTGCCGCCGGGCCAGCTCAGCGTGAGCGTGCAGCCCAGCCCGCGGCTGTACAAGGTCATCCGTGGCCTGCCGGCAGCTGGTGAGGGGGGGAGGCGGCGGCGCTCGGGGCACTCATGACTTGTGCAGCACCACAGTGAGCGGCTTTGGGTGTGGCTCAAGTGCCACTTGAGGGCAGCGCGTGGCTCCAGTGCGGAGCCAGCAGTGCAGCGGCGTTCTGCCTGGCGTCATGCCTGCCACCACTCCCTGCCCACGGGCACACAGCGTCATCACACACACACAGAAATAGAGAGGCACGAGCAACACACACACACACACACACACACATATATGCACACTTGCACCCTTGCCTGGCGGCCTGCAGAGTTTGGCAACGACAACCAGGTCAGGACTCTAGTGGCCTCTGGCTCAAGCCTGAAGGACAGCCGCTTTGAGTAAGTCACAGCTGTGCATGTGCTACTAGCATAGTATGCTTGAGGCACCACCACCAGCTGTCTGCAGGGTTGGAAATGCTGCTGCGCTTACTGCTGTGCTCCACAGGGGAAGGCACAGTCAGTGTGGTGCACCAGGTTGTGAGGCCAGTCATCAAGTTCTTGCCAGGTAGGTTGACAATGCCCAGTTAGCCGCCGACCCCCCTTCTGCGTCCATTCAGGGGCGCCTTTGTCATGGTCGTCCCCCGCTACGAGGACGGCAAGCGCTGCGGCACGCTGCGCATGCTGGCCGGGGCGTGGGATGGGCTGGAGACCGCCGCCGACTACGCCGCCCTCCTCACCTCCCGCTTCCCGCAGTTCCCGCCCGCCTGCGTGCCCACGGTGCGCCTGGCAGCCGTGGGCGGCTGCTTCCGCTCTGTTTGGATCCTGGGGAAAGACGGGCAGCACCTGAAGTGCTGGATTCACAGCAAGACAGCGCTGCTCTCATGCGCTGCTTTGATGATGTGCATGCTGACTGCACTGTACCGTGCGTGCATGCAGGTGGCCGAGCAGCTGACCAAGAACGAGCTGCACACGGCAGGCACGCGTGTCTCAGCCTCACAGTTCCACGGCCCAGGGGGTGGGTGACGGGGCGGGCGGGCGGGAGTTGGTTGGTTGGGGGCGAGTTGGGATCCGCTGTGGGGTTGCTGTGATGTGAGAAGCCGCCAGCAACTGCAGGCACAGCGCTTGATGAGCCGTGCAGGCTAAACACTGATTTGCCCGAGTTGACCTGCCTCCCCTGCTTGCCGTGCTGCCTCCCCGCCCCGCTGCCTGCGGTGCAGTGGTGCTGATTGGCGATGCTGCGCACGCTGTGCTGCCGCTGACGGGCAGCGGCATGAACTCGGCTTTGGAGGATGCGGCGCTGCTGGCACAGGTCGCCACTAGTCTGCCCAGGGGTGTGGGGGCGGGAGGAGCAAGTGTTAGGTGCCACCCTGCCGTGCCAAGCCCTCCCTCTGGGAGTGCAAGCCGAACCGGCACACAGTGTAGCATGTGCACATGCCTTTTACTCTCCCGCAAGCAGTCACGGTTCCCACCCACTGCCCCCGCAGCTGCTGGAGCGCCACGGCGGCGACCTGGCGGCGGTGCCCCTTGCCTTCACCGCCGCCCGCAAGGCAGACGCGGATGCACTGGGCTGGCTGGACCGGATGGTGCACACCAGGCAGGCGGCCTGCCAGTACATGGGGTTGTGGCATGGGATACTGCGGTTGGGAATACTGCTGTCACGTGAAGCAGCTTGGCATGGGCAGCCACCTGGCATCGGTGCCTCCCGCATCGGTGCCTCACATCCGCACTGGCACATTTCAGTGCGCACATGGAGGGAACGACCAGGTCCTAACGGTACATATGTACATCTGTACATCTGAGTGCACATCTGAGTGCAGCGCCCCAACTTGTACTGCCCAGATCCTGCAGGGTGGGCTCCGACGGCCTCTGGCGGCCAAGGTACCTGCTGGCAAGCGCGCAGCACAGCGTGCGCGACATGCTGTGCACGCTGACCCGTGGCAGGGTGCGCCCCAGCAACATACAGCTGCTGCACGAGACATGCATGCCCTTCTCTCAGGTGTGCGCGCCTGGGCCTGGGCAGCAGTCAGGGCGGCATTGGCGCGCGTCTGCTGCTGGCCCTGCACGAACACGGGGTGCCCCGCCCTATCCACTGCGTGTGAATCTCCCACCCAGGGCGCAGCGCTTGAGATTTTGTGAGGCTTTACAGATGGTGCCTCTGCTGAACTACCGCTGCCTGCAGATCAAGCGCCGCATGCAGGTGGAGGACGCAGCGGTGGCGGTGGCGGCCACCCTGGGGGTGGCTGCAGCAGCGGCAGCGCTGTGCTGGCTGCTGCCAGGCTGGGCCTGAAGGGTGCGGCGGAGGGTGCGGCTGGAAGGCCTTGATTCGGAGCTGGCTGGCAGTGTGCTGCCCTGCCCACACAGCGCCGCTGCCGTTGGAGGCTTCCAGTTTAGAGTGTAGCTGATATTATATTGCGCAAACCCTTCACCCCCTGCTGCCAAAGCTGTGGATGTGCATGCTTGTGTTGCCTGCCTCTTGCTCTGCTGGCTGAGGTGATCAAATATGTCGAACACCAACGCTTCACCTTGTCAAACCATGGTTGCGAACACACTAGAACACTGGCAGGGAGGCAGAGCAGGGGGAGCACTCGGCAAGGAGGAGCTGGCGGCAGATGCGCTCGCACACAGCCTCCACATCAGTCTCGCTGAGCTGAGCCCACACTGCTGCCTCTTCGTCTCCCGCCAGCGTAGAAACGAACTCAGGAAGGACAGCTTGCTGCTGCCGCCGCTGCTGCTGCTGCTGCTGCTGCTGCTGCTGCTGCTGAGATAGTGACGTTGCCTCCTGCCCTGCCGCTACGATCGTTCCCTTGCGCTCTGCATCGCCCGCCTTGCCATGCAGGCCTGGCGGAGCTGGCGCCACCGCAGCAGCAGTGGTGGCTGCAGCCTTTGGCGGCCCAGAATGCTTCGGCGCTCCAGCACCAGAGCCGGCTTCCTCTGCGATGCGGCCGGGTGGCAGGGTGATGCCATCTTGCCCCGCCAGCGCAGCCCGCCTGGCCAGCCCCACCACTGCCGCCATCTTGGCGCGCTGCAGGCGCTCATTGCTGGAAGCAGGGGCCGTTGCTGGGCGGCCTGCCTGCTGGAACCGGTTCTGCAGGCCTCGCTTGGCAGTGCCAGCAGTGCCTCTGCCGCTGCCGCTCCCGCTGCTGCCAGTGGTCCGCCGGCGCTGCAGCCTGCGCAGCTCCTGCAGCAGCAGGTGGGGCCCTATGCCTCCCACCAGGTGGCGGCCGGGCGGCGGCGGCGGCGCCACCTCTGTTGACCGCCTCCCCCTGCGCTGCTGCTCAGAGGCGACGACTGTGCGGTCGTCCCAAGCTGGCCGAGGCTGGGGCCTGCTGCTGCCGCCGCCAGCGTGCTGCTCTGAAATCGGCGCTCTGGTTTGGGCAGCATGGCCAGCGCCGCGCTCAGCAGGCGCCAGCTGCCGTCGGCCTCCTGCGGCGGCAGCTGCTGCTACTGCTTGCTGGCGCTGTCCGGGGCTGCCAAGGCCAGGGCCCTCCTCCTCCTTGTTTGAGCAGCCAAGCTCGGCACCGAGGCCTGGCAGGGCTGGCACCCGCAGCACACCGTATGGCGACGGCTGGCCGCCCTCGCTGCCGCTGGGCGATGCCGCCCAAGGAGCCGCCTCCTCAAAGCGTCCCCGACCTGCTGCCGGGCGCAGACGGGCAGCCAGTCCTTGCCCCTGCGCTGCCGCACGGCACGGCGTCACGGCCACCGCCGCCGGCCTGGGTCCAGGAGCTGGCTGTGCATGCTGAGCTTGCTGAGCTGCGGCCATCTGCTGCGTGGTGGCACCAGCGGCTTGCTTGCTCCCCGACTTGGCCCCAACAAACAGCAGGCCCTGCACCACATCTGCCAACAGCTGTTGCTGCGCCGCCAGCTGGCGGGACTGCCCCTGCACCGCGGTGGCCAGCACGCTGCCCTGCTGCTGCACCTGCTCTGAAAGCACCTCCAGTCGGTCAGTCAACTGGGAGGCGGGGGGCAGGGGCTGCTGCTGCTCGGGCTGTTGTGCCTGGGGCACCGCCAGGACGGGGCGCAGGGGCGGCCGCACCCCCAGCTCGACGCAGCGGCGCGCCAGCTCCGCGGCAGCTGCAAGCCGGCTGCCAGGGCCCACGCTGCGTGCAGGGCTGCAGACGGGCGCGAATTCAGCAGCGGCAGACGTTCGCTCTGCGCGGCGCCACACAAACTCGGTGGCGGCAGCGGGGGCGGCGGCCGGCGCGGGGGCACTGCAAGCGGGTGGAGGGGCAGGGAGCGTCAATTTACAAAGATGCACGTGCGGTGCTGCATGTAACAGACCGCCAGCAGGAGGCGCCGCAGGCACTCACCAGTTCGCATCCTCAGGTGCTGCCTCCTCCGCCCGGTACTTGAGCGGCGAGTAGACGTGCTGCTGCATTTCGGGACGCTGCTGCGGAACGTAACGAGGCTGCGGCGCGTCACAATTTGGCAGTCAAAAAACCTGCTGTGCCGTGCTGTGCCCCACCTCATTCTCACCGATCGCCGCCCCAGCCCTCCTCCTTGCCGGACCTGATCGTTTGCAATCACCCAGAACCTCCAAACCCCCCTGCCCAGGGCACCTGCTTGCACCTGACGCCACCTGCACACCGCGTCCCGTGGGCGCAGCCCGCCCCCGCTGGGCCCTTGCCGCCGGTGGAAGTAGGCTCGGAGCAACCGCTTTCGAGGCCCGCGGGCTTCAGCGAGCGCCATGCAGGCCCTAGGTGTGAAGGCGGCCTGGCCGGCCGTGAAGAGCGAGGCGGACTACCAGAAGCGCAAGACGTTTGACTCGCAGGTGCGGAAAGTGATCGAGGGGCGGCAGCGGCTTCCTGGCGGAGGGCTGCAACTGCAGCTTCAAACCCCTCCTGCATGGCGCCGCTCCCGCCCGACGCTCCCCCGCCCTGCCGCCTGCAGGCCAAGGCGGCGCCGGCCAAGCGGGTCCGAGCTGACGAGAATGTCCCCACGCGGCCAGACTCCGTGCTGGACGAGCTGCTGGAGCGGGAGACGCGCCCCTTTGGGGCGGCGCCTTCGTTCGGCGGGTGGGTGCTGCTGCTGGGTCGGAAAGCACATGTTCTTCTGGTTGATCAATGGTCGTTTGCAGGGGCTGCCCTTCAATGTTGACTGAACTGAACACACGCTTTGCAGCAAAAGGCCTTAATGCCCACTGGAACCTGAGCCCCCGCACACTGTTGCCCCCTGCCGCCTGCCTGGCAGGCCCACCAGCTTCCGCGGCATGTTCCCCAAGGCTGAGGCAGCGACAGCTCCAGTGCGGGGCACGTTTGAGGATCTGGCGGGGCAGCGGCACAACAAGCAAGTGCTTGGCGACCTGGGAGGCAGCAACTATCTGCCAGCAGCGCTGCCGCTGGCGGTCGACGCCACCAACGTTACCAGTGCAGCGGGCGGGGCAGGCGGCGACCGCCAGCTGCCGGCCTCCAGCTCTGGTGAGTGCTGTGGTGGGCTGGGGAAGGGCGAGGGACGCGGCGCTGCTTCTTATCTTGCTGGCTCGGTGCCAACCCTACGCTATTTCCCTGCCTCTTGCTCTCCCCCAACAGCTTACCAGGCAACACCTCCTGCGCACCTGCCCTGCCTGCCTCGTGCCCAAGCCAGCTCTGCTCACCCCTGCCACTTTACAGCGAGCCCATCGCCACCTGCTGCTCCGCACCCCTGCCCTGCAGCGCCCCTTGACTGGAGCCTCAAAACCACGGTGCGCTTCTCCTCCCCCCAGCCCTTCTCCATTGCCGAGGAGGCGGCCTTCCTCCCGGGCGGAGCGGTGCTGGCAGCGCAGCGCGCCTTTGCATCCT
This sequence comes from Micractinium sp. NFX-FRZ, assembly GCA_029339195.1. NCBI lineage: Eukaryota > Viridiplantae > Chlorophyta > Trebouxiophyceae > Chlorellales > Chlorellaceae > Micractinium > Micractinium sp. NFX-FRZ. Next base: position 13,032 of record JAPTJF010000740.1, read on the forward strand.
GCGAGTCCGGCCTGCACGCGCTCAGCATGGAGCAGCGCTTCCTGGCGGCCCTGCACAGCTGGCAGTTCCCACAGGATCCCTGGCGTGCCCCCGCCAGCGGCGCCGCCAAGCTGCGCAGCCCGCCGCCAGAGGTGCTGGCGCGGCGGCGCGACTGGCAGGCGGCGCTGTGCTCGCTGTATGACGCGCTGAGGAGCGGGGCCTGCGACGCATTTTACTACCTCTCGCCGGAGGTGGGTGCTGGGGCCTTGGCATGGCGGGGGCTGGGGTGTGTGGTTGGGTACTTGGCAGGGCAGGGCGGTAGCCTCATGCAGGATGTATGTGGCAGCATGGGCAAGGTTGATAGCAGGCGTGAGGCGCGGTGCATGGTGCACTGCAGCTGGACAGGAGTTGTTGGGTGCTGCAGACAGGCAGCACCCGAGCCTTGCGCTGACCCTCCCTTGCACTACTGACGCTCACACTGCATCTCTGCACCAACCTTCTACCCCCGCAGGGCAGCAAGAAGCAGTTTGCAGTGTTCTTTGGTGCGGCGGGTGTGGGCGGGCGGCAGCGTGTGCATGCGCTGCTCACGCGGTCTTCGGGCGGTCTGCGGGCACTCCTGACCGGCGGGCTGGCACTGGGGTTTGCCGCGCCGCTGCTGCCGGCAGATGCCGACCGGCGAGCAGAAATGGACCAGGTAGGCACACTGGGAGCCTGAGCATGACACACACGAAGGCCAGTGCAGCCTCCGCTGCTGCCGCTTGCATGATAGGGAGCCAACAGAGCAATCACTTGCAGCTGTCAGGAGCCGGCTGCATAGTGGCAGTGCACCACTTGATAACGCGGCCTCCTCACTCCTGCACAGCCATCTCCTCCCGACTCACCAACTGCGCCCTGCCCCATGCGCCCATCTTCCGCCCCTGCTGCCCGTGCAGTCTGCGGTGCCCCTGGATGGCTCGCAGTCGCTGCTGATGTTTGAGGGGGGCATACGTGTGCACGGCCTCTTTGACTGGCTGCTCAACGACTCGTTCCGCACCCACGGCGAGGAGTGTGACGTCCCCACGCTCATGTCGCCCTGCCAGTTTGCGCACGCCGCGCTGAGCGCTGTGCAGCCCAAGGTGGGTGGGCACAGACGGGGCAGGGGGCGGGAGGGGGCGGCAGGGCTGTGGTGTGCTTGCTGCATGACGCACGCTGTCTGTTATATTCAGAGCCCTCCCTTGATGTTGCTTGCTCTTGCGGATCATCACCAGGGTGCACTGGCCAGCTGCTGCCTCAGCCTCTTCCCTTGCATGCCCGCTCCTGATGCTAGCACACCGCGTCACCAACTCCCTGCCTGCTCCCCCTCGCATCTGCCACCCCCCCGCAGGTGCTGGGCGTGAGCGACGCGCGGGACCCGGGGCGGGCGCAGCACCGGCTGGAGCTGCGGGGCACGGCGCTGCCTCCCTGGGTGCTGGACAGGCTGGCAGCCATCCTAGCAGTCACGCAGGACGGTGCCTTCTCAATGGCCTGCGACACCCACCCGCTCACCCTGGCCCTAAACTGGCACCCCGGCGGCGGCAGCAAGGCGGCAGCTACAACAGCAGCAGCGGCAGGCAGCACGCGCGAGCGGCGGCACAGCCGCAAGCAGGTGCTGGGCGAGAGCGACACGGCAGAGGGCTGCAGCGGGGCGGTGGTGGCGCAGCCGGCTAGGGTGCTGAGCGACTATGAGGCGCGGCAGCGGGGGTGCTGGGACTCTGAGGAGGCGGCGCGGTGGCGGGGCATGGTGCCGGGGCTGAGCTGCAATGTGGTGCGAGAGCTGCGCTGTGAGGGCGGCCAGTTCATCGGCAAGCTGAGCGCCAAGTCAGCGGAGCGGGTGGTGCTGTGAGCAGGTGCTGCGGCGGCACCTGTAGGATGCACACGCGTCTGGCACTATACAGGGCACCCCTGCCCACCCCGTGTTCCTCTGGACATTGCGCACATTGCCTACTCATGTGTGACTCCCCTCCTCCCCGCTGCGCCCGCCAGTTTTCCCACTTGGTGGCTGCCATGCTTACACATGCCTTCACGCTGGGATGCGCGCAGTGCCCCATGCCCGCGCCTCCCACGCCTCCATCCTTGCACCGCTGCAATACTCATCACTGAATCAACTCTCCTCTATCGTGCATCATGCAACAAACGACAGCATCAAACATTGATGTGTGGTCAGGTGAGGTTTTCTTGTCACACAGGGCGGGGCAGGGGCATTGAGCAAGTCAGGGCAGTGCATGAGCCGGCAAGGCAGGGTTGGGCAGGCCAGAGCCTTTGCAGTCACAGAAGTTTCCAAGAGGGGCTGAGTGGGCGGAGCAAAGCCAGGGAGATAGCTGCCATTTCATGTGCACACAGCATGTGATTGACAGACGAAGAGTGGGGTGCAGCGGCACAACGTGCAGCAGCAGCAGGGTGCTGCCTTGCACATGCAGTGGGAGGTGTAAATCAAGGCAGTTGAGTGCAGGCAGAGGAAGCCACTCAGGAGAGCACCAGCCCCAGCACCTGCTCCACAGCCGACAGCGGCAGGGTCATGGGCAGGCGCTGCTGGGTGCGCGCCAGGCACAGCGCGGCAGTGCGCAGGCGCTGCACGTCCTCTGGCGGCAGGTGCTCCACCAGGTGGCGGGCTTGGCTTGGGGAGCTTGCCAGCGCTGCTGGCAGGGCACGCCCCAGCCCGGGGCAGGGTGCCGGCAGCAGCGCCCACTCCTCGGCGGTGAGAGGCGCGCGGGCGACGACAAAGTCGGCAAACAGCGGCAGCGCCCGCTGTCTGTCCCGGGCTGCCAGCAGGGCTGCCAGCACTGCGGGTTTTGGGCCAGCAGAGAGCAGGCAGCGGGCGGTTTCCAGGCCGGCAGTGTGAATCACATAGCTGCCTAGAACGAGCTGTAGCGGGGTGCGGCCGTCAGCTGTGACAGCTGTGGCCGCGTTTGGGGCTGTGCTGAGCAACAGCCGCACGACGGCTGCGTGCTTCCAAAATGCGGCGGCGTGGATTGGGAGCCAGGATCGAGCGTCTGCTGTGCGCGCTGTGGCTGGCGCTGCCGCCAGCAAGAGCTGCACAACATCGGTGCTGCCGTGGCGTGCTGCAAGGTGGAGGGGTGTGGTTCCATCAGCGGCTTGCGCCAGTGCTGCAATCGGTGCCGCCAGCAGCAGGAGTGCCGCCACATCAGCATGCCCCATGAATGCTGCAATGTGGAGCGGCAGCAACCCTTGTTCGTCCGGCTGCACTGCAGTGTCGGGTGCAGCGGCCAGCAGGGCACTTGCCAAGTCGGCCTGCCCTTGTTCAGATGCCAGGTGCAGGGGCGTCTGGCCTCTGCTGTCTGCTGCACGCGCTGTGGCTGGCGCTGCCTCAAGGAGCAGCTTTGCAACAATTGAATGGCCAAATTTGGAGGCAGAGTGCAGAGGCGTGCGCTGTATGCTGTCCGAGGCTGCTGCCGTGGCAGGCGCGGCGGCTAGAAGGACGTCCACAAACCAAGCCGGCTGCCCCTGCTGAGCTGCCCAGTGGAGAGGGGTGAGGCCCTCATCGTCAACAGCTGATGCCGTCTCCGGCGCAATTCTGAGCAGCAAGTCTGTGGCGGCGTACTGCCCATTCAAGACTGCCAAGTGGAGAGGTGTGCGCCCGTAATAGTCGGTGGCAGCAGCCTCAAAAGGGCAGGCTTCCAGCAGCCTTTCCAGCTCTTCAAGCTGCCCGCTAGCCACGGCCACGAGCACTGCGTCGCATTCCACACAATAAGTGCCCATCACTGCATCATGGTGGAAATGGTGGCAGCCTGGTTGTAGGAGAGGGCAGCGGCGGTCCTTGGATGGGCCCACTGCTGGGCGGTCGGTGGTGAGAGGCCGCGGCGGCGGAGGCCGCTGCTGCACCAGCCGTGCGCACCTGCGAGGTTCTGATGAGATGTTGGCCCCAGACAGGGTGCTTGAAGGGCGCCCTTCAAGC